>JBBPJQ010001018.1:0-13943 GCA_038088795.1 Boletus rex-veris
TCCCAGCAGTGCTATCTAGTCCTGACGTTCTGACTAGATCAAACCCTGGTGTGGCGGTGGTGCTCCAGCGTCCGGGGCTGAGGGCTTCATTGTCATGTTTATCTTCACCCACGTGGATCGGGAGTCGGTTTGCACGGGCGATATCAGCAGGCGAGATGGCAGGTGGTGGAGAGTGGCGTTTCGGAGAGCGGGAGGAAGACTTGGTGGGAGGAGATGGTTCGCGAGGGACGGGCCTTGGCGGCGTCGGTGGATGCTGCTCCGAGACAAATTGATCCGAGATAGGAAGAGAAGACGCCAGTTCAGGGTCTAGTTGAGACCCTGCAGGGCCGGGAGTTGGGCGTCTGCCTTCGCGGAGGGCTTTAGCAATGTCGACTGCTTTCCATTTGGCATATTTTAACTTGCTCTCCGACTGCAAGGGAGTTAACGGGCGTAGATGGATATTCGGAGATGGACTTACTGATTCTGAGACGTCGGTCTTTGGGAAGACGCGAAGGACTTCGAAAAAGTTGGAAGCTACCAGGAACTTTTTAGCAATAGATCTGTGAGCAGGCACGGATGAGATGTTGGCTAGCGTGAATGAGAAGGAGGATGTACTTTGTGGCATTTCCAGCCCTGTCCTCGTCGTCTGCCGTTTTGAACACCTTCAAGGCAAAGTTCTCGACATAGGCGGCACTGGCTGGTTCGATGTCGATGGTGTCGTTTGGACCGATCTCCTTCTTAAGGCGTTCGAGTGCATCGAGGAGGCCGAGGAGAAGTTTGTGAGAATTGGTGTCCTGGGTTTTGAGGGATATGCCCAGCTGCGCAGCATAGTAGGCACCTGAATAGTGGTCAGCCATAATAGCCGGAGAGAGCGACATGGACCATACACCAGTAGGCGACGACGGGTTCACGTTCAACGAGTTCCTCGGCGCGGTGAAGATACGGCGCAATGGACTTGAGACCGACTGATACTGGTGGTAGTCCGAGCGACATTATTGTTGTTGTTGTTGTTGTTGTCAATGATATTGTGGGGGTGCTTATATACCACTTCAGGACAAGCAGGTGCGTGGTCGACGCGAGGCATCTTCTGTTTGAGGGACCGTACTGGACAGAATAATTTACAGCTTTGTCACCCGTGACTTTGACTTAGTTCACGTGTTCTAGCATCTGATCTGTAACCCACCTTCCTAACCGGGCCTGACTTTGATCTCGACTTTGATTTTGACTTTGATTTCAGCTTTGGCTTTGACTTTGACCTAGACTTTGGCGTTCATGTGTTCTAGCAGCCCAACTTATGAGGGGCGGGATTTTTATTTTTATTTTCACTTCTGTTTTTTTGTTCTTACTTTCATTCGCTGCATGCCGCACGGGCCTGTTCGAAAAAGGAAGGTGTGATGGGGTACCCATCACACCTTCCTTTTACAGATACCATGCCGCGCAGAAAGCGCCGGAGCACGGACATGCAGTTGCCCACCTAACCAGCTGAATTATACTTTCAGTCAAGGGTGGGTGCCGGGTTTGGAGGATCTCGATGTAGCGCGATCGTTTCGACGACGCGCTCGTCCTTGTCGGTTGTGGGATGCTCTGGGCATCGTCTGGTGCGTGTGCTTCGCCTCCAGGTTGCTCGTTTCCCCTGAACTGACCTGCTTGCCCTGATCGGTCCATGTTTATTCCTGTCGGGCGGGCAAACTCTTCCGTGTTGCCTCACCCGTTCAACACTGTGCGTCCCTGCAAGATCTGGCATTGTCTCTACCTCTCTCACGCACGAGCAAACCACTGCTGTGATTGCCAGCTGTCGACTGTACCATGTGGCATTTGGAAACACTTTCCTTGCTCCCGCGCAACTTGCAATGACTTGGGTGCTCTACTGACGGTACTTGTGTAGGGAGATCTCTCCCTTTCTATTGATGTAGGTTTCTATGATACCTAGCATTCGAAACCTGGGCACAGTATCATTATCTTGTCATACCTCCCTACTCTCAGTGTTCTATTGTTCTTGCCCAATTCCCATGTGACACCAAACAGCGATCTCTGCCTCCTTGCTGCATGCCATGGATCCAAGATGCTGCGGATCTGACTAATAGTCGGCTTTGTCTCACTGGTTGATGCTAGTTGAAGCTGTGTGACCTCTGAGTCATTGCGTTGTTGCGTCCCAATGGTGGACTTGGACAGTGATGGGCGGCAAGGGTCTCTCTGATGCGGTCATCCATATCATTGCAGCTGGAATGTTGTTTGCGGGTTATGGAGCTGTTGGTACGATGTGGTATCCAAAAGCTTGGCACATTGATCATGTATAATGTACTAGTAGTTGTGATACCTATTCAACGGGTATACTATGGGTCGTTTTCTCTTGATCCGTGTGTAAAGCATGGATGAGTATTGGGCCCTACGGGGTACCCGTTTCCTGTGCTCTTGCCTAGTACGGTGGCCCACCAACACCCACTCATGAGCCAACAAATTCCAGCACCTTTACATACAATCAGAGCAGCTTTTGCAGAACTATCTCGTCGTGTTTCAGTTGCCCTCCGCACCCAGCTGGGAGATTCTGCACGATTACAGCACGAACGAACCCATTGCCAACACCTTTTATCACTTCTTCCACAGGCATGTGCTAATCCCATACCGTACCCAAAGATTTGCTCCTTACTATCATTACATCACCTAGCATACAAATGTATTTACACCCGATGAACACCATACAATCGAATCTAGTCTACACAATATGATTCAACACCTCGATGATGCTTGTAATCAGTCAATCGATCCTCCTGATGCTCCACCGCCAGAGACAACCCATCTCCTAACTACAGGTCGCCCAGGTCGCCCTCGTATTGAAATTGATCCATCTATCCTTGCAAGTGCGATTGAACTTCGAGGACCAACTGAGCTGGCAGCCATATTTGGTGTATCTGCTCGAACAGTTCGCCGCCGCGCTCTCGAGCATGGCCTGGTGGAACCAGGTGCACCTGTCTATGTTGACTATGAGGGTGAGGATGGTACAATCACTCGCTTCTACACCTCATCCACTGCCCCTACCTCTGATCTGTCTGAGGATGACCTCGATGAGATCATGCAGCAGATCCTCCAACATTTTCCTTTCTTTGGTCGTCGAATGATCCAAGGACATCTTCGCCATCTTGGCCATAGGGTGACTCGAAGTCGCATACTAGACTCATACACCCGAGTTCAAGGTGCACCTACCAACATCTTTGGATCACACCGCATCCAACGGCGAGTTTATTCAGTTCCGGGGCCAAACTCTCTCTGGCACCACGATGGACAGCATGGTAAGCAAGGCTTAATATCCATGAACCGAACTTTACCCATAGTTATTCTACAGGCCTGATAAGATGGCGTTTCGTCATTCATGCCTTTGTTGATGGATTCTCGCGTCTCGTGACAGGCATCCGAGTCAGTGGGAACAACAGGGCTGTAACTGTCCTGGATTTATTCCTCGATACAATCACAGAACATGGCATACCTAGTCGTGTACGTGGAGATCATGGTACGGAAAATCTTCAAGTTGCGGAATGGATGGAAACCCATCGAGGGTTGGATCGTGGCTCGTATATATGGGGCCGGTAAGAATCATATTGTTTCTGTTGGAGATTGGGTCTACTCACTGGTATGGCATTATGGCAGGAGTGTCCATAATATTCGCATTGAGCGCCTGTGGTGTGATGTCACCCGGGGGTTTGGAGCAAAGTGGAAGGACTTTTTCCAAGGCCTCGAGATGTATGACAACCTGGATGTCAATCTCGATGCGCACATATGGCTTCTACACTTTCTGTTCCTGGAGAGGATAAACCAGGATGCTGTACAGTGGGCAGAAGCATGGAATCATCATCCCATCACCATTCGTGGTGATCACCCACGCAGTCCACGGGACTTGTTCTTTTTCGGAATGCTCCAGCATGGCACCCGTGGTGTTGATTTTCTACAGCCGGAGTCTGGGGAGTCTGAAGACATTGGTGACATCCAGGCCTATGGGATAGACTGGGAGGCATTTGATGAAGATAATATTCGTAACCACCATCAAGCAAATAGCATTAACTCAGAGGAGGACGTTGACGACAACCCTTTTGTTCTTGGTCCCTTACATCTTTCTGATGTGCAGGTACCAGAAGCAGACTGCCCTCTGACGCATGTGCAGGTATTGCAGCTCACACAAGCGCTAGAGAGTTTACCTCATTATTTTTCCACAAGTTCCATGTATGATTCAAGGCTTCTATGGGTTGATGCGCTGCAGGTCTGCCACAATTTACTACAGGTAGTGTAGTTCAAGTTGTATTAGGGTGGGAAGAGATGGCCATCCCTTGTCCAGACACCACTCCTTGACATTGGATGCGCTCGCATACCTGTGTTGCCTCTGTCGTTGTTATCAGTCAGTTTCTTAACAGAAACCAAACATGTACATTGAATGTATACTCCTTGCTCCGGGCCTCCGGCACGATCAGTAGCAACTTTCCCCCAATTGGTAAGTGCATTTACCTCCCAAGATTTGCTTCTGTGACTTTAAAGGTGTTGTTGATTAATTGACTCCTGCCAAGCCGTCAGTAGGGGGTCTCCCGCGTTGTAGATTGAGCGCTTTTTGCACATTAGCCTGCACTGATGAGCCTTCCAAGCATTACTAGATGCATGTTGAACACAGCAAAATATTTCCTGAAAGCCAGACCATCCCAGTTGGCAGTGACGATCATTATCATGAAGAGATTGTGATATCATGAAGATCTGGCTTAGATTGACATACGAAAGTCTTCAGCAGATGCCCCAACAAGGTACTTATATGATGGGGGGGCTTTGAAAAAAAGAGTCCCACTTTTTCTCGCCTCACCAACATGACCACCCACTCGAACAGATATCTTTGTTCCTGCTGCCGAGCTCCAAATATCTGTGTCGCCTTTGAGGCATCGGATATGGTTGTGAGTCTTATCAATCACCCGTTCATTGACTAATGTCGTTGACAGGATAATGGTAATGCCTCGCTTTGCTACTGCGGCCATAGTTACGTGTTGCATGCGCCTTCTCCACCTACTCTGGTGCAGCCTGTCGGTCAGACGCTTCCTCCGAAAGGTGGCTGCTCCATGTCAAATTGTGAAAGATTCACCGCTGCGGCAAGTATGAGCTTGTTGATTCTAATTCTTATGCTGACATGTACTAGCCCTCAGCTTCGCCTCTGACACCACAGTCACTTTGTGGGTGTGGCCAGAGATGGCTTGCCCATGCCAAAATTACTGCTACAAATACCACGTCAGTTCTTTTGAGCTAATTCCCTTCTACATCATTGAACCTAATCCACGTATGATAGGCTGTTGCCGACATTGACGCCAGGTGCCAGTAACGCACCTACAGTTGTGTTGGGAACAGCACAGCCATGGGCCGCTCCCACTCAAACTCGTCATGGGTCAACGACAAACGAGCGAAGAGTGAATGCCTATACAGCCCACCGTCCTGTTGGTATACCAAATTCAGCAAGTCCGTTCGGCTCTCAGTCCAGGAGTCTGTCAAATACAAGTTCAGTTCGCAGAACTTCTCGGGCTGTTACAATGTCAGCTGCAGCTAGTCGACAACGAGCACCACCCATGTCTGAAAATATGTTCCAGATCGTCTTATTGCCTTATCCGGTGAGCAAAGTATTGCCTATCACCTCTACCAACCTAACCCACGAAGCAGATCTCATCGAGCCTTGATGCCGACGAAGATGAAGAACTTCCAAAGGGTCTCAGACTCGATCGTCAAAAACTTCCCAGCCTCCTTCGCAGCCTATCAAAATACAACCTTCTAATCGATTTCTCTTACTCCCAGTTTGGAGATTCCGTCACTAATGAGAATTTGCTGAAGCCTCTTGACGAACGTATTCATTCACACCTTGCACAACATGGGATTCACTTTGAGATGCCATCCATTGGACATGGGACTTCACCACACTCTGACGTGTTGGAGTACGAGAACGCTGACTGGGTCATCTTGGAACTTGGAAAACTCAGCCGGGACTCGAGCTCTTCGGTTCTGAAGATTGCGAAGATTACGACCTGGCAACTTTCCGTACCTGGCCTAGGCCCGCTACTCGACAAGACTGCAAGCATTATGGGTAATCCGTTTGCGCCAACTCCCAGGCTACTCTACTTTGGTAGGAATTTCTGCGTACTCTGAGCTTGTAGTAGTACTGAGATCAGTTTGGACTCGTCAGCTCCCCGTTTTGGAAAGCTACGTGGCCCTATCAACGACGCTGGTGCACTGCATTCATGCTTCGCTGCACGTGCCATGGACACGTTCTTTACAGACAATAAAAGGGAAGCTAGTCGCAACCCATCCTGCTTTCCTACCTGCACGACGAGTAGCACTCGGTCCCAAGCACTAGAGCTTGATGATGATGACTTCGATATCTTGGTTCGTTTGGCAAATTTATCTGTGAAGTTTGAATGAAACTGACAGCGATGTACTACCTTACAGATCAATGAACCCATCTCAGCGTCGCTTTTTCAACCTAGAAACTCTGCTCTCCGCCCTCGTCCACTCCATTCCTCCTACTTCAACAATCATGATGATCCCGTTACAGAGGATCTTCCCTCTAGAAACCGAGTTCCTGATACATCCACTCTCCGTGTCACTGCCAACAGGGCATGGCTATCACAGGTACAGACTTCGGAGGCGGAGACAGCTGAAAACATCATGGTAGCTGAATCAGATGCTGACGTGCTGCCAGTGCAGCTTACGGGTACCACTGGTATTCAGCAAACCCACCATGCGGCGCACACTGCCCTGCATACGATCGCGACGCCAACTACGCAGCTGAATGAGACGACCTATACAACAATCTTGGAATGGAGGGATTACCTACAAGAAGTTATCGCTTCCGAGCCAGACGACAACAGGCATGGAAGACCCCCGATCTTCTCCTGGCGTGCTGAAGGAGAGTCTGTGGAAGTTTTAGCTCGACTCCTGACCAACTTTGTTTATGCAAAGTTTTCAAATGGCCCCGTCAACATGTTTTCATTCCCTGATGGTACTAAGCTTGGAATCTCAAGTGCGGGCGACGGCTCGGAACTGATGCTACAAAGTCTTTTTAGAAATGTCCGTCTATACAAAGTGTAAGTGTACTCATTTATCTGATACATATTCTAAAGTACCGTCTATCTAGTGGTCAAGGCATCGGTGAAGGGGTAGAGCGAGCGGTCATTGTAGAAGCAGTCAAGACCATGTTCACCGACCGCACACTCTGGACAACAACAACTGACCGTTTCATGTCCATCAATATTCTGTCGCTTGCTGACAACCCAAAACTAGAATGTAGACTTCGCACATACGGATTCCTCTGCGCTCTTTATATGTACATTTTTGGCCAGGCACCACTTCCCTGCTCGCCGTTTTTACTACTCTACAGCATTGGCGCCCATGATCTTTTGTTCGATTTGGCATTGATCCAATCTCTTGCACCCACAGTTGGGAAAGACCTCAGCGTCATTCCTACCGACCATTCCACTCCACTCGACAGGACACGCTATGGCCCAATGGATGCACTGGTTTCCACATACTTCGGATATGAGGCATGCCATGTTCTTTACTAAACGTGACCGCCATCTGATTCACACGTACCTTGCAGCTATCACAGCTTCCTGTTGAAATGTCAATGGATGAGCGTGCTGCACTTAAGTCTCAACTTCATGCAGGTGCCTTGCTAGGGTCTGGATGTCGTTGGGCATTGTCGTCAGGGCCTCCAAAAGAGCTCACAGCATTCGTCAAAGGCTTTGACGTATTCATAAGTGAGGCATTGCCATCATTTGCACAGGTATGTACTCGCTATCAACAGTGTTGACATAACTTACTGATGGTCCGAACACTTTCATCACTGGCAGACTCTCCGTCCCTCAGCCAAGACCTTGATCGTGGAGATGTATAGTCTCAGGATTACATCTCCTGCAGAACTCATATCCCGCATTGAGTGGGAATTTTCACCACGCTCCGTCATTAGCTTGGATGATTGCGATGTAGAAATGGCTTTCGCGATTCGATTCACACGCTACTTAAGAGGATACGGCCATCCAATTCATGATATGGTCAAAGCCTTGGTCTCTCCAGAAGATATAGAGGCAGCGCAAGGCAACGTGACGTTCCGATCTGAGCAGTTTTTAAGGCACGTGTCAGAAAGTCAGCTACTCCCAGCCGATCCAGATCAGAAATTATACGTATGTGGTCTGTTCTGTGTCTCCGGCGCACTGGTGACACAATTACTGCAGATTCGCTTCGTAAAAAACATTCCCAGCAAACTTGCCCATACAAAGCCTGAAGGCGCACCGGAAGGTTGGGAGGTACATCTTTCCGGCCTGTTGATGTACAGATGTGACTGATGAATGGATTGCAGCCCCCGGCGCTACCCATTCAGTTCCAGACCTGTTCTTATCGCGTTATAATCCCACTAACACAGTCCCTCCTTCCATACTTGCTTGAAGCTGTCCCGGATGATGACCACACAGTCACCAAATTTGACGTGTGGATTCATACCTCCCTTCTTACCTTCGCAGGACCAAGTACCTTCAACGTTCTCTAGTTACTGCTGTATAATTCTCATCCCACCGTCGTTACCGTTACTGTATCCACTGTCATTATGGCTACTGTATGTTGTATGGACAAATGACGTCCTGAGAGTAATAAGTGATGCGCGAAAAACGGCACAATGTGGCAGGAGCTAGGTCACACTTGCCATCCTAGAACACTGCACAAGCTGCCTACGCGAACCGCATGAGTGAACCCCAAGCAAGCCCGAGGGAAGATAGAAGGATTTGCGAGCCTCGAGACGGAACTCACGGGAGCATCCAGACATCACAAGGACATCAGGGATGAGCCGGAGAAGCTGTCGAACGCATTAGAACGAGTCCCAGAACGATTAGAGGATGAAAGCTCACCCAGGTGGACTCATGGCGAGCCTGGCGAGCGACCTAGAACGCCTTGAGAGCGACAGGAACGGACGCGACGTCGAAACGAACACGCAGAGTCGAGATGCCTGGCCAGGAGGTCTTCATGCACAATTGGAAGCGTAATAATGATGGAGAAGGCGTCCAAATGGACGGGAAAGGAGGCGGAATGACCGCCGCAACAAGCGACGCGCGTCGCGAGTCAAAACGACTCGGAACGGGCCCGCTAGCTGAATACCAGGCGAGTCAGTGCGGACAACACAAACGCACAGCGACGGACATACCTGAGGTGTCCAAACCACCATCTGATGATCCGGAAGTGTTGCCGAGACATGGTATGCAAACCCGGCGCCACCAGAAGTCGATCGATGGCCAGCGCGCGCACTTCAAAGAGAGCACACCAGCCGCGACTTGCCACATATGGACACCGCACCTCCGAGACACGCGTACCACACTCACTCCAGACGCGAACACCACTTATTTAATGGCATACATTTGCTAGGTAACATTCCTTCTGATTACCTATATTTTTCCTTTTTACCACGGTACACCCACACCTTTGAAGGGGGAAGGGGAGAAGGTGCGGTCGTATTATACAGCCACCGCTTACTTAATCACGTAGTAACTTCCTAGAGTATTCTACAGCAAAGTTGCCGTGTTCGTATTCAAACTCTAGGACAAGTAGGTGCAACCTAATCTCAGAGGGCCAAATTCTAGGTTGAAGTTGAAATCAAAGTCAAAGTTCAAGTCAAGATCAACGTCGAAATCAAAGTCAGAGCCCAAGCCAAGATCGAAGTCAAAACCTAATTAGGAAGGCGAGTGTTTCAAGCGCTGGAACACACGAACTAGGCCATTGACGGGCCGTTCAAGGCAGGTCCGGCCGCGAGCCAAGATCAAAAATCGTTCAAAACAAGGTCTATAAATTTGTCCAATACGGTCCCTCATACTTCTGCGTCATTTTGTCGTTTTACTCGACCGCAACACCGCCAGTTTCAACAAGGACTCCACATTTTACACAGGATGGCTTATTGTACCGGAGCCTCATTGCGTTCGTCCTCGTGGTGCGTACCCGCTATGAAACACAGGTCTGCTGGTCCCAAATCCAATGACGCAATACAGGAAGGTCGTTCTACCGATCCATGTCTCGGTTCTGATCGAGACGACCACGGATCTACCTCCTGAGACGTCTGACCGACCAACGTCCACTTCCAAATGAACACCGTCGTGCGTTCGCAATCCCTGCTTCTTGTTCTCGTCCCACAGCATCTGCCAACTTACCACCATATCACCATCGATCGTCGTACAACGTGTGATCGACCAATGTCACTGTCAGCAATAGCCCAGCGCCAAGATCTTGTAACCAGAATCAGACCCTCCATCCTCCTCGCCCCAGACCTGTCCACGATCCCCTCCTCAACACTTGTTACGTCCACTACCACTTCCTCTTTCATATTACCATACATCGATCGATCTGGAACGCTTCCCAGCCCCTCCGATGCCGTCGCATATCCATCCAACCAGTACGCAAACTCCTTGGACCTGACCACATCCACCTGGCTCCCATCCCTCCGCTCCGTATCCTCCATGCGGGGCCTCCTTCTCGCCGAGATGGGAGACTCCACCGTAGAACTGGACCTCTACGCACAACCCGGTAGCTCAGGGTACCGTGTCGGCCAAAGGATCGAGCAGGGCTTTCTCACACCGGGTGGAAGCACACTTCCGAGTATTGTCGGCGCGACCTTTGAGATGGGCAAGGAAATATGGCGCGAGAATACCCAGGGCAAAGCTAGTCCTAGTCGAAAGAGCACGTGGAGAGGGAGGAGAGGCACACTGAAAGAAAAGGGCAAGGCCGGAGACGACGTAAACCTCACTCCCCATGGCGTGGGCTTGTCTACGAGCGACACCTTGCTACAGATTTCTGCTCCTCCCCACAAGAGCACATCTGAATTACGCATCCTCCTCGGCAACTCCGCTTTCCGGCTGAAGCGCAACGCGTCCGTCATCCCACCCGCATCGTTCCACAGAGCCGTTAGTTCTGGGGCCCTCTCTACCGTTGAAAACGACGATCTTCCCGATACTCTTGCTCTCGAAAAGGCGAAACCGCGCGCCCGCGTTGAGGTGGATATCGTTCTCGAGAGCGAAACTTGCGTTCAAGGCAGTGCGCTCAAAGGTCATATCACGATTCACGTCCGCAAGAATGCCAACAAGAAGCAGAATACTCCAATACTCCTTTCCAAAGCAAAGGTTCGCGTCGCAGGCTATGAAGCAATTCCGTATGGAAACACACGATGCACGTTTTATCAATGTACAGCCCTCTTATCCCACGTCGCACCTGCTTGGGATTCCGTCTTGGCAAGCCCACCTGACGAAGATGGCTGGGCAGAGGCAAAAGAGGGCATTCACGTGTTACCCTTCTCCCTGACCCTCCCCGCAGACGGAACCTGTGGGATCGCCAAGGGCACACTGAACATTCATTCAGGCGTGGCCCTCAGATATTTCGCCATGGCTTCACTCATGCTCAAAGACCCAGAAACCTCTGCAGAATCCGTTGCACATTTTTATCGGTCTTGCGAGATCTGGCCACGCTTATCGTTCACCTCAAAGCTCGCGCCCGCACCACGTCCATTGGTGAGCGAAACCGCCAAGACCGTCTTCATGGGAGGGAGCGGAAAAGTAAGGCTGAGCGCGGCGATGCACAGACTTTATTGGGTTGCTGGGCAACGGTGTGTAGTTCACCTGCGAGTCGTCAACGAAACAAAGAAGACGGTCAAGGGAGCATCGATTACCCTTCTCAGAACGACGACTGTATTCAAGCCGCTCGCTGGACGAAAGGGAAATACCGATGCTGATCCGGATGCGTGCGAGACGATGACGATGAGAAAGGTAGTCGCCGCAAGCGTGCTTGTGATGGGGCAAAAGTGCACCAAAGGGCATGCAAGTGCAAAAGGGTGGTGGACGGGAGTGCGGCCCGGTGATACGACAGATTTTGTGCACCACATTGTCCTGCCAGTGAGTGTGTTTCCTATCGAATCTGCCGGACCGTCCTGATTGACGAATGATAGTCTGATGCCTTGTCTGTGTCTCGTGTAAGGTTACTGGAAGTGGAGTACACCCTCAACGTCAACGTTACCACAGGTGGCCTGTCCTCTGACGTCGAAGCCACCCTGCCGATCAGGATCATCAACTTCCTCTCTATTGATCCTCCACCAACTTCCGCCATTTCACATTTGCACGGACGGCTCCGCGCCAAGCCGCAGCTCGGACGCAGTGATACATGGTACCGCAAGTCCCGGTGTAATAAAGAAGTTGAAGAGACCGTGCCTGGAATGAAGTACTCGAGCACTGATATGACGGTAGTGGCGCAAGAAGGCGAAATGGGGTCGGTCTCTCAGGGTGGAGTTTTCGTAAGAGATGCGAGTGGCGACTCGTCATCCGTCTATCCCCCTTCCGATTCGACGGGTACCATCACACAACGTCTAAACGTTACCGCTTCTTTAGACGAGATCGATCGTGTCATTGGGACCGACTCGCGGATACACAATTTCGTTACGGAAGCTGGACGGCTGACGGGTTCGGGATCAATGGGATCCAGGCTTGGTCTTCGTGGACCTCGTGGCCCACGTCTTGCGCCGTCGGCGGAGGCAATTACACCCCCGAATCCGCGGCAAGAGAGCACGCCTCGAAAGCACCCGAGATCGAACACGTTGCCGGATCGCGTACGAGAACGGGAGAAGGCGAGCAAGGAGACTGTCCCGTTTATTGGGAGGCAACCGAGCATCACGCGTGCGTCCTCGATGTTGGTAGCCAGGACTGGTGCGGATGAGGATTTCCAGAGGATGACGAACAGGTCCAAGTCGGAGTTTTTGATTACTCGCTAGATCATGATGAACCTCTTGTAGAACGGTGTGTTTCTGTGAAGCGAAAGTAGATCCGAATCGCAGAACCGATCACTGAGATAGACTCAGAGAGATCATTGCAAATGCAAGGCATACTGCTACGAATTCAAAGTATATAGTGCTGTGAGCAGTAAACAAAGCCTGATAGGCCCGACGCATCGAGTGGACGACACTGCGGACCTGCCTAGTACAATTCTAGACTCATGCCATCATTGATCTCATAGTCTCGGAGAGTGATGTGATCCTTGTAGATGGTGTACCTTGAAAATGAAGGGATGAGTTGAGAGGATGACTGCGAAATTACCGAAAGCTCACCATTTCTTCAACTGAATCTTCGAAACGTCCGTTCCTGTCTGCGCAGCGATAAGTCGCTTGAGATCGCCGACCGTATCGTCGGGGCTGCACTTGACACGAACTGCCCCACAATCAGATGCAATGCGACAAGATAACGATTGACAACAGACCTTTACGACCCAAACGATCGTTGGCAATAACCTAGATAGAAGGTGAGCTTGTGTGAGTCTATGCCAGCTGCAGGCTACACACCTCAATGAGCGCCATCGTCGTTATCCCTGTCCAAGTAGCGTGACATGTGACACTACAAGGACGTCACATGTGACCAACGCGTGACAATGCGCGGAGTGTGACAATATCATTTGCTCGATGGCACTCGCAACCCCAGTCAGAACTGGAGCAGCAGCAGCAGCAGCAGCAGCAGTGACAGCGGCAACGCCGTATCGTGCATATCCTCACCAACAGTCTGCACAACGAGCAGGTCCAAATGTTACAGACGACTATGAACGTGAGTGCCATTCCCGTCTGCCAACGATGTGCTGACCATTGCTCTAGGATGGTACACCGAGCAAACGTCGAACAATCGGATGGTACTGTCGCTGCGTTCCACGATAAATACAGAGATCGGATGGGCACTCGACAGACTACATAGGCTGTGTACCAACGACCTATTCATGCTAAAGTCCCTCCCAGGGCTCACAAATGCGCTGTTTGACTGGCCCGAGTGGTATGCCAGGGAAGGTCACTTCGAGTCGGAAAACTATCCCTTCTTTTCCCTGTCCCCAGAGGCAGACAGGAGGCGCAGACATGCCATCGAATCCCTCTTCGTCCTTCGCAACTCGGCGACAAACGAACCCAATGC
>JBBPJQ010001019.1:0-13923 GCA_038088795.1 Boletus rex-veris
GAGAGTTATTTCATGCACAATGGAAGGTGCTTCTAGATCAAGAATTCCTTGAGGCCTATGAGCATGGTATTGCCATAACCTGTTGTGATGGGGTTCAATGGTGCTTCTATCCATGCATATTCATGTACTTGGCAGATTATCCCGAGAAGTAAGCATGTTTCAGTTGCAATTGACCATTACTTATTGCCACCAGGGTCCTCATTGCAATGATATGCAATCTTGGTGCATGTCCATGTCCATGGTGTCTTATCAGAAAGGAGCATCTGAGCAACCTCAGCATGGAGAGGGATACCCTCCAGTGGACCCTTTTACTATGTACAGATACCAAAGAACAATGAGACTTGGTTGACAGCACACACAAACTAATATATGAATGAAACTATGTAGTTGACAGCTCACAAGCTGAGGGCCTCCTCAAGCCAGAATCTTTAGTATCTACCATAGTATGTTCCTATGTTTAACAATCATCATGAAGCTGATTCCTCCTCTAGAATGCCTTTTCGGATAAGCTAGGACACATGGGCTTCAATCTCTTTCATATGCTTGTAGTGGACCTTATGCATGAAGTTGAATTGGGGGTTTGGAAGGCGATCTTTACCCATCTACTTTGTATCATCTATTGTCACAAGAAGTGTCTGGTAGATGAGTTGGACACATGGTGAGCTCAGTAATGGAACCATGTGTAACAACCAAACCTGTCTATGGTCAATAGGGGTCTTAGTTGTTGATAGAAAAGTGCACAATGAGTGCACAAACACTAGAGAGGTGTAAGGAACCCTTCTAGGGAGTCTATTGGTGGCAATGGATATGGGAAATAACAGAAAGAACTAGACTAGAGACTAAGTACTACTGATCTACAGTATTTATATGGTTAACATAGGGGCACAGATCAAGCTGTACATAGCTATGATTACTATAAAGAGTTAATATGTCATAGACTGGTTAACATGACTTAGCAGATAAGCACTGCCTAGATAAGATGGAGCAATGTGATTGGATGATAAGGAAAAGTGAGTCAAGAGGAAAAACATGAGGTGAGCATGAGGAGCACAGCCGAGATAAGAGAGATAAGGTCATGTGACTGGATGTGATGGAGATCACATGACTTGATAAGATAAGGTATTGGCATGTCCGGGTTATAGGGGTTAATTGGGTTATCTGATGGTTTAGTATGGAGTTAATGCAAGGAAAAGTGTGAAAATAGTATCATGGGAAGTAGCAGCTGTTACACCATGTATTGGAGCTTTTTACTCATCACAAAGCAGTTATTGTCAGATTCCAACTTTTGAGTGTGATACCATTTGGCATTTTGCAAGGAATTCTTCTGAAATGAAAAAAAATGGCGGCCTATGATTTTAAAGATCTGCTACAGGTGTGTTATCAAGCTTTTGCTACCAACTTCATCTGATTACATGTTCCAGTGTGCAATTCCTGTCTTCGAAGGTCTTCTCCCCGAGCCACACAACACAAGGATTCTACAGCTCCTTTTCTTACTATCCCACTGGCACAGGCTTAGGATGCACATGGACAAGACCCTCAAAGTTATGGAACAAGTCACAATGGCTCTAGGACAAGCTATGTGCACATTTCAAGCTGATACATGCTCTGCTTTTGCCACAACAGAACTATGTACCTTGTGAAACTGAGGCTCATAACCACTGTGCAGCATGTGTAGCCTCAAAGCAAGAACAAACTGCCCCAGCTGCCTCAAAATCATCTCAAGACACTGGGCATAGCACACAGCAAGTGAAATTCTTCAACCTTCAAATGTACAAGATCCATGCTTTAGGCAACTATATGTACATCACAGATCAGGCAGTACAGAACTACAGACTCTATTTTCACACAGACTGTATGTGCAGGATCTCTGTAATATCTGCTGTCACACTAATATTGTTAATTATAGGGGGGAGCTTGAGCATTGCACTGGCAAAGGACGATATATACGGACCAGTTGCAAGGAATATCTCATTCAGCTCACCTGCATAGTGTCGAAAAGCTCGCATCTGTCATATTTGTGTCAAATCTGCCCCGAGTGCCCTCCAAGATCAGGAGCTCGTCCCCAATACTTCTGAAGAACACTACCATATTGGCAAGACACAAAACTTCCTGGTGAACCTTTCTCAGATTGCACAAGAAGAGATATATAACCCTGTGACAGTGGTCAGTAAAGTTTGAGTAGTGGATCTGGAGTCACCAAATAATGTATTTGCAGGATTTTATTGGGAAGCTGAAGGCCCATTTGCTACCACACATCAAGGACATGCATGCCAAGGAGTCCTTTGTGAAGACTGATCCAGGACTTTCCACTACTTCTACACCTGAACAGAGCCTGGCAGCTGGGACTCGGATGGCAACCTCAAGCAAGCTCTTGGAACTAGAGGTTGGGACTCTGAATCAAATAGTGTTGAAAAACAATCATATTTATTGTTATAACATTCTCCACATCAATTACACAACTTATGATGTTCAATGCACCCAAGATGTCATCAATCCAAACACAGAACACTGTAATGTCATGCTTTTGGCTCCAGATGACCAAGGCGCTTCACAACATCCTTTCTACTATGCCCACATTCTTGGCATATACCATGCAACCACCATCTATATTGGCCCAGGATCAAAGGACTACCAAGCCTGATGATTAGATTTTCTGTAGGTGTACTGGTACAAAGTTGTTAATGCACCATCTGAATGGCATCGTCAGTCACTTGATGTATTGCAGTTTGTGCCAACAATGGGAGAAAATGCATTTGGATTTATTGATCCAGTGGATGTGCTGCGAGCTTGCCACCTGATCCCAGTGTTTGATAAAGGAAAGTTATACCCTAATGGTGTCGCACTCTCACACTATGCTTGAGATGTGAATGACTGAAAGCTGTACTATGTGAATCGGTACACATTTCCCGCCAACCTTCAGTCTCACAATTGCTATATTTTTTCTCTCCGAAAATGAAACTCAAGAGATGCAGACAGCCAGTGTTAACTTAGACTTCCATAACCAAGCCAAAGATGCTGGTTGAGTGCTTTCTTCTTTACCCAACAATGGAGATTTCATGGACCAGGATGACTTGAGCACTGAAGATTCAGGCTCCAGGTCAGAAGAATCTGATGAGGACTTCAAGGACTCAGAACTAATGACATTGGATGAAATGTATGGAGAGACCCCATCATGGATGGACAACGATATTTATTAGACCTACTACGTGATTTTCTACATGGTCAGTACCATATTCAGAAGCTGGGATACTATGATCTTTCTTCATAATTCATCTCCCACAGTTTGCACTTCAAATTTTTGCAATTTGCACAATACCCAGACAGGTTGACTAGCTGTGACTTCATGATGGATATATCCTGTGCAATGGCAGCAACCAGATCCATCAAGACTTGGATGTCTGTGTTGCCAGTGAGCCCCACTCCCACATGCCTGGTCTTGGACTCTCTCTTGTGCTCTGACTCAGAAACACACTCCATGTGGTCACCAGAACTGGACAGTAGCTGTTGCTCGCACTCTTGTGGTTGACCCAGAGTTAACTCTACTGCAATGATAAGTCATATCCCATGTAAATATTCAAGAGTTTAGCTCACCTTCGCCATCCACCTTGCTTCCCCCAAGGATTCGTGGAGTTTAGGCCATTGATAATTATTGTGATGGAGTCCATGAGATCTGTAAAATGTTTAGGTGAGCTTCACCACTGAGCTTTGGATAAAGTCCCTAGCTTATAATCTATAGCACACAATGATATTCTTCTGCATGGCAAGTTAGTTCTTGTATTTGCTGGCATATTGGGAGGCTCAGTCATTTGCTAAGTCCAGGATGGCCACTCAGGGAAAGCTTGAGGACTCTATCATCCCATCTCTAGTGAATACATGCCAGCTGGCCTTGAGCTGTAAGTAGTCAGAAGACCAATTGTCGACATGTTAGCATCTCGGTTTGTGTTCAAGGCATGTCACCATGAGCAGAGAGATGTCGTTATGTGAACGCTGACAGAGTTGCTGCACAGCAGTATGCAACCCAACCCCTAAGAGTCTCTACTAACCTCACACCTTTACCTGTAATTTTGAATATTCAGACCCGACGATTGTCACAAACAGGTGGAACTTTGATCACAACACACTCTCTCCCTCATGCTAAACATTCATTGTTGTGAGTGGGTGTAGCCTGCCACACCCATTGCTGTCGCTGAACATTCAGTATGCCGAACATTCAGTATTACTGACCATGCACCGCTGAGCGTTGTAGTTGATGTCACACCAGTAGTTGTTGCATGCGTCCAGTACTGATCACTGAGGGTATCACCTGTGTCAGCGCTAGTCCTGATGCCGCTGAACATTCATTACTGTGAATGCTGGCCATGTCACACTGGTAGTTGTTGCATGCATCCGGTACTGATCACTGAGGGTATCACCTGCATCAGCACTAGTCCTGATGCCACTAAATGTTCATTACTGTGAGTGCTGGCCATGTCCAGTAGGTATTGCCTGCATCGGCATGCTGAATGTTCGATGCTGAATGTTCATTGCCATGAGTGCCGGCTGTGGCCACTGGTAGGTATCACCTGCATCGGCACAAGTCCTTTGGATGCTGAACATTCATGCTGAATGTTCATTGCTGTGAGTGCTGGCTGTGTCCACTGGTAGGTATCACCTGCATTGGCATGAGTCCTGATGCTAAACATTCATGAATCTTGAATGTTCACCAGCCGTGTCCAATGCTGAATGTTCATTGCTCTGAGTGCCAGCTGTGTCCACTGGTAGGTATTGCCTGCGTCAGCACGGGTCCTGATGCTGAACATTCAATGTTGAATGTTCGTTGCTGTGAGTGCCAGCCATGTCCAGTGAACATTGAACATTGAATGTTCATTGCTGTGAGTGCTGGCCATGCTGCTGCTGAATGTTCAATATTGTGGTAGACATTGCCAATAGGCGCTGGCAGTACCGACCATACCATACTGAATACCCACTGTGGTGGATGTTATGTGAGTGATGTTCGATGTCAAATCTTCACTCGTGTCATCTATGTCCAACTTGTCTGTTGCAGAATGCTCACTGCTGGGGGCATTGCACTCACCCAGTACCGAATGTACCGCCACTGAATGTTCAGTTAAAGTGTCATCCATGATCAGCATTTTAATGTGCTGCTGTCAAAGGTTGAATGTTCATTATCAAGGGTGCGTCCAGTACATTCATCCATTGCGTCACATCTGAACATTCAGTGCTACAGTGCTTGTAGACAATAAGTGCCTCATGCCTTGTTGACCACATGGGGATCTGATTAACAGAAGGAATTCTGAATCTAAGTATGGTAGATATTAGTTACACTGGTGTTTGCCTTGAAATTAGTCAAAGGGGAGTCAAATTCGCCCCACAATGCACGGAAGTGAGCATAGAGATGTAGCTGTATCCTGGCCTGGCGGTTCACATATGCCTGAAATCCTTTGTCAACTGGATCAATTTGACACCGCAAAGCGGTGTGACTTGTCCACCAGTCTGCATGCCAGTGCAAGTACTCGAGAATTCTAGTCATCTCCTCAGTGAGGAGACTGGTCTCTTCTGCCCACCTCATGTAGCAAGCTCGTGACCTACACCATTCAATTTGTAGGGCTGCAAAAATACTGAGCTCAATCAGATATGAGGTTAGATCTATGTACAATCCTGCATCCCTGAGTCCTTGGTTTCTGATGCTCTGATTGTGGTGTATATCCAGGATAACTGGCATCGACCCTCTGATGTGATCGTCAAAGATGCCAAGGGGTCCTCTGCAGCTCACAAATCATTGTCTTTGAGTGGTTGAAAAATATTCTTCCAGCTGACGATTCCAAGAATGTCTGTGAGTGACCCAACCACTGCCCATGCAACTCGGTACCTTATAGAACATGTACAGATTTTCCCCTTGACACCATCCAATGTGTTGCATGTCCTTGTATTTGCACCCTGTCCACAGATGTTGCTGCAATTGAATGTCAATAGATATGTGTGCAACTGAATATATTTTTGAATCTCCTTGAGGGCATCGAGAGCTTGTGCATGGCGTAGCTTAAATTCATACTGATGTAGATGCGGGTCAACCATTGTTGTGCATGGAACTTGGGATGGTAACCATAGCTTGACCTTTGTGATGTCATCTGGCTCATCTTCACTGGCTTGTAGCCTCGAGACACCAGGCATGTACAGCAACTGGATGGAGCACCAATTACTAACTTTCCATTGAAGCCCATTTTTGTTGTGTTGGATCTTTGCTCGTTGACTGTCGGTCACATCAGAGCCCAGCTTGGATGCTTTGGCTGCAAGTCTTCATCTGATGGGATGATGAACTACATGCAGTGTGTATCAGGATACCAGTAAACACATACTGTTGTTCCTCCAAGTCCAGCCCCAGAATAATAAGCTGAGTTGCAGACATGTCTGAATGTAGTGCGCTGCTAGGCCCTGCTTTTTGCTCTACTGCCTCTGTCTCTGCCAGCTGAAGGCTTATTTTGGCAGTTGTAGGTGCTGGGTTGATGGGACTGAGTAGATCGACCAGTAAAATATTGATAATCACATTACCTTCAACTTGTATGGCATAAGGGTTTGGTTGTTTTTGGTCTAGCTCCCAAGCCATAACCTCAGACCTTCAGATAGAGAGGCATTCAGTTGGGATGCCGGTTTTGAGCTCTGTTAGTGCTGCATGGTGGATAGTATATTCCTTTATCGCCTCCTTTGTCTTTTTTGACAGTAAGGCACCTAATGGAAGCATTGAATGATGTAAAGGCAACAGTGATTAGACAACATGTAGTACTCACCCAATCCAACTAGTTTCTTCCAGTTCCAGTCACCAAAGTAGTCATCAAGTGTGTCGTGACGAGATCCTGGACCCATCTGCTTTGTGCTACTAGCAGCCGGATTTATGTTAGCCCATCCATGTTCTACTCCCTCACCATCAGTCCATCCTACTCCTGGTAGGAGATTGAGTGAGTATGAGATTTGACATGCAAGCTTGTGGGCATTAAGGTGAAATTTTGGAATGACAAAGTCGAGATCCTTGCTTGCTTGATCAGCATGCATGCTTTGTGGAAGGGTGTCCATACATGTCCATAGCTTCTTGTTCCATTGACAAGTGATATCATATGAGACAAAGATTTTCCATGCAGGTGTCTTGCTGAGGATGGAAAAAAAAAGATAGTCCATATTAATATACCTATCATGTTGTTAGCCACACTTCAGCCAGACATGCCAGACTCACCTCTCATCCTTTTGCAGGTCTCCTACAGCATTTGGTAATTTAAATCCATGGTGTGCACAATCAACTGCTCCAATATCTGTCACTGCTAGACTGTGCGAAGGCTTTGTGTCAGCAAGATCCACAGCTGTGTGTCCAGTACAATCACTTTTCTAATGGGCCATTAATGATATAGTTGTAGTAAATGAGCGGTTTTACCTCTTGAACCTCATCTTTGCAATTGCTGATATGAGTCTTGTAATTGCCTTCTTCGACAAAGTAGGCACATCTGTTATTGAGATCAGGGTCAGCTGCATTGCTTGATACATTCTTGCGTTTCATGCAGAAATCAGCATCAACTGATACAAATAGGGCATACAACCAACTGCAGATGACATATAGATTAGAGAGTACATGCATCAGTATTGAGAAAGAAAAACTACTGCTTATCCAGGGAAACCTGAGACAGGTCATTAGGCATATTCCGGCTGGGTTGAGGACAGGCTGGACACACTATGGCGCATGACCCCAGTGCTGTCATTGCATCTCCTGAGCAATCATATGGGTGACCTGTGTGCTTTAACAGCTTGAGATGTCGCCATTCACGAACAATCTGTAGAAATTGCATGTAACGGTCCTATGAAGAGGACTTCAGATGATGTCATAGAGATACAATCAATAACACCTACCTTAAGCGCATAGATCCCAGTGTTATCATTTCTGCGGGAAATAGAATGATAAAATTCGTATGTAGAAACCTTCGATTCAAATGACAAGAGTTGAAATTGCTCAAGCACATGAAACGTTGCCGCTATTGAGGGCTTGGATACCATAGCAGGAAACCAATGAAAACAAAGTAATTGGTGAACTGGAGTCTGGGCCATCTCACATCCACAAAAATCAACTGCAACTGTCTGTATACTGTGACTGTCGATGACCATAAAGTTGTCCTTTTTGACCAGGAGGCAGCAGGTTTCATTTGCATTATGTTACGCTCACCCTATTCACCCCTATCATTTTCACACTTTTCCTTGCATTAACTATACTAAACCACCAGATAACTACAAATAACCCCTATCACACGAACACTACAGATTGTCCCCAATAACCATTAACAAAGCCTTATCTTATCAAGTCATATGATCCATATCACATGTCTAGTCATGTGACCAGTCACATGACCTTATCTCCCTTATCTTGGCTGTGCTACACACCTCATGCTTTTCCACTTGACTCACTTTTCCTTATCATCCAATCACATTACTCCATCTTATCTATGCAGTGCTTATCTGCTAACTCATGGCTAACTCATGTTAACCAGTCTACAATATATATATTAACTCTTTATAGAATACATGGCTATGTACATAGCTATGTACAGCTCGGTCTGTGCCCCTATATAAATACTGTAGATTAGTAGTACTTACTCTCTAGTCTAGTTCTTTTGTTGTTTCCCTTTCCCATTAATACCAATAGACTCCCTAGAAGGTTCACACAACCTTCCTAGGTCTTGATTAACAACATCTAGCACTTTCCGCATATAACTGAAGCCCCTATAGAAGTATAGACGGGTTTGGTCGTTTCACATTATGTCCGAGCTGGATACAAAGGCCGATATTGATGAGTGAATCACGTTCAAAAAATGCTCCATTCCACTTCTGTTCATATAAAATTGGCTGTATATCGTGACAAACAACCGCTGCTCACCTTAATTGAATGAAGTGGTTTGAGACAGTGGTTTGAGACTGTACATCCTCCACAAGACAGATTCACAGTGTCACAGTCAGAACACCTGTAAAGGTCATCAGCATGACCACACCAACAACATGACCATTCATCTCCTTGACCCTCCAAACAAAAGAGTTCTTTGAGGAACATATCCCGATGTTTGACCCATGCAAGCAAAGGGTTGTCCTTATAAGAAGAGTCAGTATAATGAACATCAACTGTACTGAAACCTATGCTTGTATAGTGTTTGCATTGGGCTAATGGTGCTGTTTCTAGTGAGTTAGCCTGTGCCTGTATGCCCATGTCCTCTTCCACTGTCGCAATTAATGATTCTGTATCATGGAACATATTCAAAGCATCAGTTCCCTGCATTGTGATGGTGTTGTGAGTCTTAGTGGCAGCAGAACTCGGATTGTCTTCACATGCCAGCACTCGGTTTTTTGAGGAAATGTTCCCATTGTGGACATGGTAGTTCGTGTGGGTCACATGTCATGCTGGATTTTTTGGCTCTGAAGGAATGAATGGTCGGAACCTGATGTGGACATTTTGTTTGAATTTACATTGCGATTTGACCATTGTCACAGCAAGGAGTGAGAAGACCACTCAACGCCTTGGACTGATGGCATTGCACCGGACTAACTTTGATTGCTTAGTCAGTGATTGCTTGTGGTTCTGAAACTATGTCAGTTCAGTTCCTTGGCCATCATATCAACAAAGCTGACTATTGGCATTTTCAATCGCTGCTGGACTGTGGGATCAATCATATTGAGTTCACCATTATCACTGAGTATTGTCCTTTGCTGCTTCTTTGGCTGCAAAGGAGTCTCAAGCAGTCTCCAACACAGTGAGTGCCCTCTGACCTTCGCCTCCCTGAAAAAAAAATTTGATCAGTCCTGGGCAGTCTCGAACACAGCATGTATCTTACGTCTTTCACTTTATCACTTGCCTAGAATGGGCCACATGGCAGAGTGGCCTCGTACATGGTGAGTGCACTCGCCTCACTGGTAAAAAAAATATTTGAGCAGTCTGGAGCAGTCTCGAATGCAGTGGGTACCTTGCATCTTTCACCTTACTGGGAATGAAACATGGAGGCAATAGAACAGCATTTCAGTGCCTTATGCCCAATCTGAGAAATATTCCTACCGAATATACTCTGTTTGACTGAATATGACATGTGATGACCACAGGTTTTCTGGTGAGTGATGCCATTTGTGCAGCGTAGCCTCATTGATATCAATGAAAAGTCAAACTACGGTTACAGCATGATGTGACTTCATATCCAAAATGGAGGGTATCTACCATTTCATTACTCTTTAATCTCATTACTTACCAGATGAGAGACTGGGGCTGTCACATATAAAGGTTTAATGACCCGCTGAACCTTCATTCTTCAAATACTTGACCATCTATTTTCATCCATATCATTTTGGTCCCTTATCATGCTGAAAGACTTATACAGCAATGATTTGACATCAAGGACAAGTGTACAGCTTTGTGAACTTGATTTTCTTTGAAAGTATCACCCCTTTTGATCACATTCAAAGTGCAGATCATTGCTCTTCTCAAAGAGATCCAGCTCAATGACAGACATAACTTGTTATTTGCCATTGAAGATGAAGCTAGGACTCGTCATTCATCAGCTTTACGTTCTGGTAATGAGTGTGCAATCTTAGTCATTGCATGCACATATTGATTGAAGTCCAAGTAGACTGCAGCAAGACTGGGAGTAGTAGCACAATTAGCAGCACAGTTACGAGTGCTAGCCCAATGACATCTCCTTGTGGACCTGTGTCACCATCGCTGTGCACCCTGCAAAATGGGACTGTTCATTCTGTGTTCGGGCCACATGCATGTTCACCATCCACATCATCAGATGCAATACCTTCAACAGTATCTACCCCACAACCTCTAATCATGCCACAGCCTCCGCAACCCCTGTGGTCTACTCTCCTTCCACCTTCGGACCACAGTACAGTATGGAGGTGTACTTACCATGGTATAATATTTCCTGTTCCTAGTCAGAACATGACTGCAAAGCTGCCATTCTATTGTGTCACCAAGGGAACAACAATTGATATCTTCAAAACATGGTGCATAGTTTTGTACATGGTTACCCAGAAAGCTAACCATCATATCAGGACTGAGGCTGCCAGGTATGTTACTGGCATCAAACGAGCTATTCATTGCAAGGTGGACTCCATTGATGAGGCTGTTCGCTTGTTTGAAACTGCAGCTGATCGCAATGGAGTGGAGATTCTGTACCAGTAGATCATGTCTTACTATACTTTTCTAAGTGTGATTGGTTTGTTTTGAGCCAACCATTATGCTAACATTACTATGAATAAATCTCCTATCATTTATTCCATTTGTCCCTCAGTAGACCATTGTACATGTATGGCGAGTCAAAGCTGTCTGACTATATTCCATGCATGTACATACACAGGATCCTTCCTGTGTACCACATGTAGCCAGCATTTCAGATTATTGTCTGGAAAATCATCTCTGTCCAGCCAACTAAACTTGGGCTCAGTGCTACAAGTAACATAACTGCATAAAGAGTTAAAGAGTTTAGAATGAACTATAGCCCCACACCTAGCCTCTGTGATTTTTTTGACATGCCTGGCAAAATGCCAGCTCAGTCTTGGGTGACAAAGGACCAACAAGCATGGCTTATTCAATACCAACAGAAATACTACTTACCTCTTATGCCAAGCAGAAACTATACATCATTCTGGAATCCTTACTTCAAAGCTTTTGCTGCAAAATGGCCAGAGTGTGAGCAGTTGTTTCCCAGCATCTCAGAGGCTGAACTAACTCTGGAGTAGCGGGACAGGTCACAACTGCACTAAAGGATTGCAAAAATGTGAGTTAATGATTGTGTATTGCTGATCTCAAACATTTGATTGATTTCATTAGAAACTTACCAATTAGATGCAGGTACACTCCCGGCCAAAAAAACCTGTCATAGCAGGCACAAGCAAGCTTCCAGATCTTCTTGTGGATGAATAGGAAGGCAGCATTTGTCACCTCTCGAGGTCTTCTCGAAGCTATACTACAAGTCGCATGTAAAGCATTTAGTGAAACAGGAAACGGAAGATGAAAAGGTACCTGTCGATGTCATCTGAAAAGTGACAATCATGGCATGGCAATGCATGCAAGTGAATGAACCTGACAAGGCAAATATTGTGGTGGAAGAGTGTAAACGGCACAAGGAGGAGAGGGAGAAAGAACTAGAAGATTGAGAAAACCCAATGGCAGATCAGATCACAGCATAAGTTGCACTCACTCTTTGAAATAAACAGTTGCCTCAACTTGAAGTGGTAACACAGCACAATTCGATGGGCACCGACATTGCTCATTAACGCACTCCAAAAAGTGCAGAAAAGCACCAAGTGGTCATTCACACTACTCTTTAGGGGGCCCAATCCAGATTCAGATGAAAGTCTACGTTCGGGATGGTATGTGGTTACTTATGATCAATATACTTCCTTTTCTAATCCATAGGTAAGCATCCATCTTGGAGAAACTGATGTTGGGGGCAATTTCAGAGATTGCTATGTAGACTTCGACAATAAGTTAATGAAACTATATCATAAGTTCCTTATGCAACTTTACCATGAGCTCTCTCTCCAATCCCTACAGTTCCATGCTGATGATTAACCTAGCGACTGCTCCTGACAGTGATACATTGAAGACAGACTGCTCCAAGTCACGCACGGCCACTCCCACTCCTGGCTCTTCTGTGGGTACATCCACTGATAGTTCATGCACAGCCACTACCACTCCTGGTTTGTCTGCAGGCATGTCCACTGATAGTTCACGCACCATCACCCTAGTGCCAGGTGCTGAACATGAACATTCAGGCACTGTGGCACCCATGCCACTGGCAGATCTCAAACATTCTGGGACAGCAACAGTAGTTTTCAGCACTGAACCTTCATGCATGGGCATGCCAGCAGTGTCAGAGTCAGCAGCCGCTGTCACTCCGAATCTAAGTGCTTGTAAACCTTCACACCTGCTCGTATCTCCATTAGTTCAGGACACACCAGACTCAGACTTGTCGGCACCCAAGGAACCTGCTCCACTCCCTTTATATGGGCTGACTTTGTCACAACTGGTTTCTCATGAGATCCAACCATCGCCATGGGATCTCAAACTGGACACGCTGTTTTGTTTTGATGAGCTCTATGCTCCACTTCCTGGCGACACTGTTTCTGATCCTTCAACCATGTCACCATTCATCTGGTCCCATGCAAGTGCTACCCCGTTTAGCAACGTACCAAGTGATTACAGTATATCTTTCGCCCCTTATATTGGTCTTCAAGTTTCTGTGCTCCTTGAGTTTCTGAACTGGAATTTGGATCCAGGCATTATACAAGTACCCAAGCCTCAAGTGAATTTCGCTCTACCCACGAATGAGCGATCTAGAGACAATACTATAGTGTCAACGACACACCAGACAACAATGATATCCTATCCCACTGCTGGCACCTCGCTGATAACGCTGCCAGTATCACAGACCACAGACGCACTTGCAAATAGCATCACATTGGGCGGTGAACCAACGATGAATTATCACCCAGCTCTGCCAAGTTTATCGAGCATGATCAGCCCATAAGTTGGACAATCCAGCGAAAAGTCATCTTTGGCACACAAAAGAGCAGGCTCTGAGTCTGTAAGTGAGGGCAATTCCTTGGGTATGGACTTTGGCCAGGGAAAGTGGATGCGTATCACATCCAAACGAGCTGAGGAAGCAAATGCAATTGGGAGTCGGAAGAATGATAATGATCGTGTTAGTGGCCTGGGTGTACATGCGAAATAGTATGTAGTTCCAACAAACTTGAACCCTCCTGTGACGTTATAGAACACTTGGTGAACCAATCATGGTACTACTGAAAGTAAATGAACGTATAATAAGGGACAAAGCAAAAGTTTATCGGAGGCTTCCAGCTAGTGTATGTCAATGTGTCTGATATCCCATGTTGAGAAGGTTT
>JBBPJQ010001020.1:0-13920 GCA_038088795.1 Boletus rex-veris
CCTCAACTCGCATGATCGCCAGCCAAGGCTACGCCCCAGCGATCATGCCATGGACCACCTGATCACTGCCGTGGACTGCGTCCCCACTGATTGGGCACATGCTGCTGCCGTGGACTATGTCCCGACCGGTTTTTGTGTAGCCGTCCTCCTCCTAGTCTATGGGGCTGTAGCGTTCGCTGCATGCGTCGTAGTACGACTACCGATTTGGGTAAGCAGCTCACCATCGGCCCAGGACAGTTCGTGGAGCCGGACAGCGCTTCGTGCTGCCGCCCGTCCCCACTCCTATTCCCTCACTCTGTCGCCCTCGTCTCCGTCTCGGTCACCACTCGCCACGGCTCACGAGCGCTGTCCAAAGAACTAGAGTCTACCAAAACATACCAAAATAAAGCTCGTTCATCACTCCTTTCATTGACGCGTCTGGACGGGACGGATGTTTGTCCGGGACAAACTGGAAATATCATGTCAACGGAGACAGCACTCAAGTACTCACCCGACGCCAGTCGATACAGTGGTTTTGATGTATCATCCCACGCTAATTACCACGAAAATGTGATACATGAAACATGCTAGTATACAATATCTCTAGTGATACATCATTTCTTCAGCATTCAATAGACTGATACATCACTCTGCTATGCACTACTGTGTAGGGCTCCGTGAAAAACCCTAATGTTTTCAACACGTGGGGTTTTTCACATGTTTAAATACTAGTTCTTAACTTGTACACAACTCGCGCTGCTACGGTAGTGTCAAAAACTCGGTCAAAACATAACTTGATATGGAACACCTGTCATGTCGGAATAAGCGCAAAAACAAACCAAAACCCCAAACCCGCGTCGTCGCCCTGAGTGGACCAGCGCTGTACTTGCATCCGAGATGGAGTCCGACTCCGACTTCTTCACCAAGCTCGCCGCCGTGACGCCGACACTTGATCACCTTCGGACCGTGCTGTCTCGCCTTCCAGACTCCATACCATTAGCAAACGAGAACATGCTGCGCTACGATCTTCGCTTCTATCATCCCGATCTGGAGAAAGTCGAACTCTATGGAACAACTGAAGCTGCATTGAACAATGTGCTTGAAGTCACGTTCGCTCCTAACGGTAGAAGGGGTGATGACGCACCATGCAGATTCGTGCTTCTAGTTGAACAAGGGCCTGGTCTTGTCGCTGTTGTAGATGCTCTCGAGCGCGAGCTGAGCAGATCGCCCGGATCTGCAATCCTCCGCAAGTGGGTAGATGACTTGTTACAAGTTGCCAAGCACTATTACAATGCTGCGCGCGTAACAGTGAGTACAGATCCAGACTCGGATGAATGAGACACTGACTAATGCATGGTGACGCACTATCAGATGCCCAACAACACACAAAGTTCATCTGGACCCACAGCGACAGCGAGTGGAGTGGGCGGGCCTGCCGATCTCCAAATTAACCCATCCGACTACATTGATGACCCAGAGCCTGTTACGAAAGGACCTGGCGGACGTCCCGGGGATGATAGGTTGCGTCGTCTTGCAATCCGGTGCCATAGACGGGATGACCCAAACAAAACAAATGTGTTTCGATGTGTCGGGACCTCTACTGGCTGTACCACTGCCTGGAAGACCAAGAATCGAATCAAACGGAGGATCATGAACCACGCCGCAACGTGTGAACATCTTCCACGTGAACTCAGAGAGGAATTGGATGGCGGATTGGCTGCTGAGGCCCCGTCTGCCAAAGTCCTTGCCATCAGCGCGTCACGCACCTCGTCATCGTCCTCCGAGAAGGCTACTACTCCCCAGTCCACATTGTCGAATATGTTCAGAAGTGGTTCCAAACGTCCCGCTGATCCAAACCAACCCTCCGTACTCCATTTGGCAAAACGAGCTCGGCAAGATCAGCTCTCTGCACAGCTTGACGCAGATATTGTGCGCTTCTTCTGTGTTGGAGGGCTTCCGCCTTCCAAAGTCGATCTTCCCGAATGGAGGAAAATGTGGGAGCATGCAGTACCCACCTATATCCCTGCCTCATCTTCAAAGCTGGAAGAATATCAGATCCCTGCGGAGGCTGCGCTTGTCCGCACCCAACAGCTGTGACTAGATCATCGTAAGCTCTTAGACAAATCGATCTTTCTTGCCTGAGAACTAAGGTGTTCCCTCCTTTGTAGCCCTGCTGGCGGGACAATGACCTTCCTATAGGAGTCATGTCGCATGCATGCAACGGGAACCCAGCGGTGAAAACTCATGACTACGATGAAGGAATACGCTACATCATGCCAACACCGACGACGACGAGTGCTGCAAGGAATGGAAAGTATAAACTACTGTCTGTACTCACGTATCTTCGTTTAGAAATGAGGATGCTCCGCCTCAGGATTGCCCCAAGAAGTGCCGTTTCAGGCATCCCATCAGAATCAACCTTGAGTGGTCGCAATCCACGGCAGCATCGCCCATTTATGACCCTTTTCGCCCGGAGGATAATCCCATACCAGCATAAGTTGTGATAATCAACCAGTCCCGGTCAATCTGAAGGAGTCATGGTCATGGGAGACCAAACACATCCAACTCACCTTGGCAAGTACGACTCCGAGTCGTAGAAGGAGATTGTTTCCAAGAAAGACAGCACAGAGCCCAGAAGTTCTTCCAAGTACGACGCAAATGCCGCCCAGCATCATACTTTATAATGAGGCACGTTTGTACGACGAATGTCGCCCAGTGGGAGATGACTTCTATTTTATTTACTACAGAAGTTGAATCCTACGGTGCAATTGAACTTGCTTCTAATAGGTATCTATGTAGGGGTAGATAAAGACTCCCTATGGTGTGCAAGCATTTCTACACTAATCATCTTGAGACCCCACCGGTCAGCAAAGGCTCTACAATCGTCCCGCCGAGCCATGGTACCCATCTCGTCATCATTCACGAGTTCGCATAAGACTCCACCCTCGGGCTGATTTGTGAGCATACACAGATCGATGGCACACTCAGTGTGGCCTCTGCGTTCTAACACACCACCTTCCCGTGCGCGCAGGGGTACCATATGACCTGGTCGAGTGAAATCCGAGACAACTGCTGAAGGATCGACAAGCTTCCTCGCTGTCAGGGAGCGGTCATGTGCAGATATGCCCGTGGTAGTACCTAACCAGTGCTCGTTACCGGTATTACCCTATAGCAATGGCGCAAATGCCTACACACCGTGCTTATAATCGACGGTGACGGTGTACGCCGTGCGGTGTCTTTCTTGGTTGTAAGGAACCATCATCTGAATGCCGAGCTCCTCGAGACGCCTCCCGGGCAGGGAGATGCAGATGTATCCGCTGGGAACGTGTCAGCTAATACATAGAGCTACGTGGCCCGCAGACCTTGTGTGCTTTATGATCCAAGCCATCGCTTCGGTTGTGCACTTGCTTGCAGACATGATGATATCACCTTCATTTTCCCTGGATTCGTCGTCCATAACTACGATCGGCTCTCCGCGTGCGAACGCAGCCAGCGCATCCACCATCGGGTCAAAAGAGAACTCTGTCCGGTGTGAGAGCTCCCCCACAGGAATTGGACGCCATGCTGGTGATGAGCCATTGAGTTTCAGAGGTAGAGATGGTGTTGCGACTGGCATATCGTGGTGTGTATATATGTCAGCGTTATTGGTGCCGAGTGTTAAATTTGCCGGAATTTCGTCGTCGGTTGTTTTCGGAACTCAAATTTCTTCCGACTCGCACACTTCGGCCACCAACAACTCTTGTCTTGACTCGGGCCAGTCAAGTCTCTATAGACTATCACTCCACTCTTAGACCTTAGACCTATAAAATATTTATCATGTCGCATTTGGCACCGTCCGGCAAGTGGGATGCGCGGTATGCATCAGTTTTTTCCGCTGTCTTTCCGTTGGTGTTGATGTTTTGCACCGTTCTGCCAGATACCTCGGCCCCGTTCCCCATGATTCTGCCTACTATGCCAAGTGCATGCTTGGTGGTGCTCTTGCTTGCGGTCTCACGCATGCTGGTATCACACCTCTCGATGTTGTCAAATGTAACATGCAGGTTAGTTGCCTGTCTCACTTTCACGACGTTTGATTCTTAGACCGGCTGCGGTAGGTAAACCCGGCGAAATTCAAGGGCCTCACTTCGGGTCTTGCCACCCTCGTTCGGGAAGAAGGCCAAACTGGTATCTGGAAAGGCTTTGGTCCCACCCTCGTCGGCTACTCCTTGCAAGGATTGTTCAAGTATGGCCTCTACGAAGTGTTCAAGGACACCTACATGAATTTGGCTGGTGAGGAGGCCTCCAACAAGTACAAGCCAGCTATTTGGCTCGCTGGCTCTGCATCAGCAGAGGTCTTCGCCGACATCGCCCTCTGTCCCCTCGAAATGACAAAAGTCAGGATCCAGACCAGCCCGAACGGTACCTTCCCAGTCGCCTTTGGTGCTGCTCTCCAGGAGATGAGGAAAAACAAGATCGAGACTCGTTTCCCCTTCGGCTCGCTTATCCCACTGTGGTCACGTCAAGTCAGTATCTCTTGGCTGCTGTAGCGTTTGTCTGTCTAACTACTTATACCAGATCCCCTACACGATGGCCAAGTTCTTCTTCTTTGAGAAGATCGTGCAATCGTTCTACACGCACGTCTTCACGGAGCCCAAGGAGACCTATTCCAAGACTACCCAGCTTGGCATCACCTTCACCTCTGGTTACCTCGCTGGTGTTGTTTGTGCTATTGTGTCACACCCGGCTGACACCATCGTGTCGCTCATGGGCAAGCCTGCCAACAAGGGCAAGAGCTTTGGTCAGATCGCGTCAGAGACCGGCGCGGTCACCCTTGCTACCAAGGGTCTCGGTACCCGTGTCATCATGATTGGTACTTTGACTGGTGAGCATAATGCGCGGACTCGTACAATGGGTATTATCTTGACATCTTGACTAGGCTTCCAGTGGTGGATCTACGATACCTTCAAGGCCACAATGGGTCTCGGTACCACGGGTGGCAAGTAAACCTCCAAAATTTTCGTCATTCTACTCCTAGTACATTCACTTGTCGTAATACCTTGGGTGCAGGATGTTGTCCAATCGCTATAGATGTCCACTAGTACCATGAGACTACTTGCATTCCTTCAGTCTGACTTCCGGTTAGCACTCTTCAAATCACTTCTAGAGCACAAAAACAAAGACGCATTTCGTGGTGTGATGCCTTGGACTACGAACACAAATCCATGTGGGATCACTGAATACTAAATCCCAACTTGCGGAGCATACAGGGAGTAGGTACACCGGAGGTTGTTCCGTGTCAACTGTCTGTGGGTCTAGTGCTCCAAACCAGCAGTGAGACCCAGTGAAATTTGGATATCGTGTAGTAGCGCCAAATATAATGAAATATGATATTTTCCTTTTTTGTAATGAACACGATATCACCAAGTATCCCGTTTTACGCCGCACTGCGCCTCCGTGCGGTGTCTGAGTGCTTCCACAGTGCGCGCGTGCGCGTGCCCTAGAGCGCTCCTCCTCGTGGCCTCCCTGTACCCACCTACCACGGTCTCATCGGTACGCTTCCCAAAATTTATCCTTTCAAATGGTATTTAGAAATTTTACAGTGACGTGCTCCGCTGCTGCAGTCCTCGTCCTCTATCCCAATGCCTGCTGGCTCACCTGACCAGGAACCAGAACCTGGAATTGCCAGTAACTCCTCTGGTTCTGCAGAACTTCCCTGGGTTCATCGTCAACAGGTGCTTCGGGTCCTGACAAAACGCGCCCATGAAACAGATACCTACAAACGACGCCAAGGTCGTCGCAAAAGAGCCCGGGGAGACAGAGACGAAACACCTGGAGAGTTCCGAGTCCTTCCTCGCCCTCCGCCAACCCCTACGAGTCCAGCATCTCGGGACCATCATCTAGGTCAAGATGATGGTCCTTCCTCCCATCCGCGGACCCCTCCAGCATCTCAGAACCATCCCCCTGCCCGAGACAATCATCTAGGTCAAGATGGTGGCCCTTCCTCCCATCCGCGGACCCCTCCAGCATCTCGGAACCATTCCCCTTCCCGAGACAATTATCTAGGTCAAGATGATGATCCTTCCTCCCGTCCACCGACCCCTCCAGCATCTCAGGATCTCGCAGGAGATCGTTCAGCAAATCTAGATGACTCTCCCTCTCGCTCATCAACCTCTCCTGCCTCTCGGGATCCTTCGCTATCCATCACACGTCCTTTACCTCCACCCGACTACAACGACATCAACATACCCCGCCGTCCTCCTATCAATATTGATCTCGATCAGCTCGCTGCTAGTGCTCGGCTCTCGCGCATCAAAGAATGCATGGAATATATCCTGGCTTTACGCAATGCATCCCTTGATGATGCTGTTTCTGCCCTCGATGCCGATGCCCTGCAACGCATCCGCAATCCTAGGATGTCTCCTCTTGAGATCACAGCTCCTGAAATTCGCCACAGCATTACATCGTACCTTGGATGTGAACACGCTGCTCAAAATGTTTATGAAACATTCCGTCGCTCACACAACACCAACTTTCCCTCGCATGGTCGCATGCTTTCTTTCCATGAAGTGGAGAGCGCTATTGTCGAATATACTGGGGTTGACAAGATCCAGCACGATATGTGTCCAAATACTTGCATTGCGTATACAGGTCCGCTTCAGGATCTCGAAGCATGCCCAAAGTGCAGTACATCTCGCTGGAATCAAGAGAAGCTTACCGTCTCAAATGGTCGCACCAAGGTTGCTGCGCGCAAGTTTACAACCATTCCTTTAGGTCCTCAGCTCCAGGCGCGGTACCATCACCCCGACAGTGCAAAAAATATGAAATACCTTTACGAGCGAGTGCAGCAGATCCTTGCTACCCTGAAAGCCACCGGAGGGATCCCTGTCTATGATGATGTTGCTATGGGTTTGGACTTTCTTTCTGCCGTTATCGATGGACATATCAAACCGAACGATATTGTTGTCATGTTATCCATTGACAGCGCACAACTCTACCAAAGCAAAGCCTCCGATTGTTGGATTTATATCTGGGTTATTCTCAACCTCTCTCTGGACAGGCGATACAAGAAAGTCAATGTTCTTCCGGGAGGATTCATTCCAGGTCCGAACAAGCCCCACAACGTCGACTCCTTTCTCTTTCCAGGCTTGCACCACGTTTCTGCGCTTCAACGAGAAGGTCTCCTAATCTGGGACTCCAACTGTGATATCACATTCCGGTAAGTTATTTATTTTCATTCTATCATATGTTGTACTAACTCACTATTTCTAGTTTGGATATATATGTACTCTATCAAACTGCTGATGGTCCTGGCCTCGTGTACTGGGATGGAATGGTGGGCCATTGTGGCAAGAATGGGTGTTGCCTATACTGTGGAGTTAGAGGATGGAAGAAGACCGACCAAAGCCGTTATTATGCTGCGCTTCTCAGACCAACGAGGGCATGTCAGGGGAGCGACCATGCTGACATAAAGTCCACTGTGCTTCCTTCTGGGGGAGCGGCTGAGTACTCAACCAATCTTCATCTTGTCGTTGCATCCTCTACAAATCAACAATACATGCAGAATAAAACTGATACTGGTCTATTGCGGCCTCCTTTGATTCTTGGTCTTCAGCCGTGTTGTTCTCTAGGGATACCATATTCTATCACAACCGACATTATGCATCTCGTTGGCAACCTCTCTGATCTCCTCCTCTCCCTTTGGTGCGCGACGATCAAATGTGACCCTAGTGATAGCAAGTCCACATGGGACTGGGCTGTCCTTGCAGATACTGATGCCTGGACGGAGCATGGAAAACGAGTAGCAGTCGCGGGACAGTATCTACCTGGATCTTTTGATCGCAAACCACGAAACATCGCAGAAAAAATCAATACACAATACAAGACGTGGGAGCACCAACTTCACACCTTTGCGCTTGCCCCTGCCCTTCTGTTTGATGTACTCCCGCGCAAATATTGGCAGAATCATTGCAAGCTTGTCTGCAGCATTCAGCTAGTCTCTCAACACTCTATCACAACACTCGAGCTGCAACAGGCACATGGACTCCTGTGCAGCTGGGAACGTGAGTTTGAGACTCTGTATTATCAGCGCCGAGAAGATTGTCTGCAATTTGTTCGTCCTTGCATCCATCAAGTTCTCCACCTTGTCCCTGAGACCTTTTTAAAGGGGCCGCCAATTTGCTATGCCCAATGGACGATGGAATGTACAATCGGTAATCTAGGCCAGGAAATCCGTCAGCCGAGCAACCCGTATGAGAATCTTTCCCAAGAAGGTGTACGCCGCTCCCAAGTTAATTCATTGCTTGCCGCGATACCAGAAATTGCTGGACCTTCCCTTCGACTCCTTCCATTGCAATCTTCGTTGGCAGAAGACCTTGGAGATGGGTATTTTCTACTACGTAAACGAGAGAAGCGTCCATCCAAACCAATCGAAAAGATTGCAGATGCGATAGACACCTTTCTCGCTCCGACGCCACTCCATCCTGTGCAGAAATGGGCACGCCTGCAGCTTCCTAATGGTCAAATTGCACGATCCCTTTGGAGGGAGTGCTTGATTTTCCCGCTGAAGCTCCGCGTTTCACATAATATCAAGGTATGGACAATATGCCCACGTATTCACCCATCTAAATACATATATTCTAGTTTTCACATTGTGACGGTACAAAATTTGGTGAAGTACAATACTTCACAAGGCTCGCTGTACCCATCTCGGATGATAGTCCACAGCACCGGCGATGGTTGGCAGTAGCGATCGTGAAACCATACTCAGAACCTGATCAAGAGCTTTTGTTTGACTCCTCCCAAGTCATTGCATCGTGCAAACTGTTGGATGATATTCTTGTTGTTGATGTCAAGCATATTCTCAGTGTTGTGGCAATGGTGCCACTTGCCCGAAGGCTCTCGTCTGGAGTTGCTGAAGATGCTTTTTTTGTTGTCGAAAAGCCGGGATTGGATCTGTCGGACCTGGGAGTTCCCTATCCCCAATATGAAGAATATGAGCCAGATGACGATGTGTCTGATGATGTAGAGTAGCTCTCAAGTACAATGTTTCATTGCCTACATTACAAACCGACCCAAACAATGTCCAATCTACAGTGTTTTCTGAGGACGTTTGACTGCTTTCAAAGTCTCCAGGTCCATTGGTTTTTGTAAATCGGCCTCGGAAACACGTCGCAAGCGATACTCCACAACCTCACCTAATCTCTCACCAATCTTAGCTTTGGGGTCACAGGGCCGAACAGTGAGAACCCTGCATGGAAACACGGTGCAAGGTCTTGAAAATCAGTTAGCATAGTTCGATTGTTAATTATACACTTACTTGGCATTTGGTAAAATTGGTCTCTTGGGCTCGATCTCTGGTATCTTGAACTCAATCTCTTCGTCATCACTTGTTGAAACACAACTGCAAAACACAGGTGAAGATCTGACAAGAGCAAAACTCTAATGACTTACGTGTTTTCATCATCTGAGTCTTGCTTGTGTTCGACTGCCTTGTCGCGAAAACAAAAGACAACAGTCTGAGATAAAATCTTATATGAAAGATCTTAATATGATATGATTAGCGACTTACCTTTGTTCCGGGTTTGTCAATGTCGACCTTGAAACCATAAGTCTGCCATATTGGTTGGCAGCCATCGAGCTCAATGTGTATGACATCTCCTGCCATATGCACTACATTTGACAGGTCGACGACAGGGAATGGAGATACATTGGGTATGTTCTTGAGGTTGTCCATTGACTTAGTATCTATGTGACTGTGGTGGAGCTTGGCAATTAGCCGCGGAAGTGAAGCGGAGACTGAAGCTGAATCTATTCTTCATAAAGCTTATCCCACAATCTTATCACGCTACTCCAAGTCTCCTTTCCAATGTCACTCAGCTTTCAAAACTATGCTGGTGTCCCTGGAGACCTTTCACAAATAGATCCTTTATTGTGGGGGTCAACAGGAATTCCGGTAAGGTCACTTTGTTTCATGTTGACAGTTGTACGCGATGCCAGAAATACAGGTACAAGCAGCACCGGCTAATACCGTCGACTGGCAGCAACGCTGCCAGTTACTGGAGAGAGAGCTATATAAGGCTCGTGTGGAGCGCGATACCTTTCAGTACGTATTACAGCATTTGTGCCTAAGCTAACCTGGATATACATTCCCACAGACAACTTTATACTCAGCAGCTTTCGAATCAGATATCCATGGCAGTAGTAGAAGAGCGTCCAACACCAACGACACATGCAATGATTAGATTCTGGAGAAAATCATCATTCGATAGATGGCTTGAGTCACCCGATGCTGTAAACTCAGCAATGGAACGTGGACCGATCCCTTGGCTCGAACAGGAGAATGGGGACCCAGTGGATGCCGAAGAATGCACCGCAATCAAAGCCACCTTGTGCTGTGGCTTTGCTGAGCTCGTGGCAAAAGGCTGGGTGCCACGTTCCTGGGGAGTCCTTTGTGCTTCGGGCCGTGAGCTGGTTGACGCATTAATGCAGAAATACCATCCAATCTTCAAATACGATCTCGATGGTTGGAAGTTGCACCATCTCGCAACACTCATGTATCCTCAGTGGCGCTCACAGCATCTCGATGGAAACCTGGGCTGGAAGAAGAAGGTTCCGAATATCAAATCTGAAGTTGATATAAGTGATTCAAGCCAAACCGGGGAGAAACGTAAGACAACCGATGGAAATAAGAAGCGCGGAAAGCGTAGTAAAGGTAAGTGTATTAGTATCTTGAATTATTTATTGCTGATATGATTTTATTCTATCAGTCGAACACGATGATAGTAGCTCTGCTAGTATTGATTCTTCTGACTCAGATAGGATGGCTCTCGGTACGTGCTACTAATAATAAATCATAGGTGTATATGTGTACTTAAACTTCTGGACTTGGCAAATAGATAACGATACGTCTCCAGAACCCACAATGGTCACGAATCGAGGTAAGATACTTAACATACAGTCTAAAGTGTTAACGTCTTCTAGGTGCCAGCAAAGAGAATACCAATATCTCATTATGTGAAAAGCAAAGCAATGATGGGCTGTCTCAAACTGGTGTGTTGCATATACCCTTCTTTCATTACATAACATGTTTCATACGCTCTCAGGCAACCATGGCGACCTTCCCTCTGCAACGAACGAAACACCAACAAGCAGATCCAGTACTGAAAGTGAATCTCTGAAAATGAGTGAATCTAGTAATGTTCCCTCAGCAACCAGCACGAGTTTGTTCAACCCTCTGCGAGTACTCTTTTGAAACTCATAGTATATATGCTAAAATTTACTCTACTAGGTCGGAGGACGCTCTTCAAGCAGCTGGTGTTGAGATACCACGCTTCCCATCCCCCAAGTTACCTCCAGCGACCAATGTTTCTATGGAGGAGGATACTGTTTGAGACTCGAATGAAGATGCAAGCACCGCTACGGACCTGGATACCAAGACCAAAAAGAAAAGAAAATATGTTTGGAAGCCAGGAAATGCGAAGAATGGATGGTATGTAGACCAACGGCTCTCTTGGGCTATCACTTTCTTATATTTGAATACTAGGAACCTCTGTGCTATACGTTGGGTCAAACAAAATGCTGCCAGTGGTGGGAGTGCAGCCGAATTCAAGGAATACTACGATAAATTGACGGCAGATACATGAAAGGTAAGTTACTACAAAATCACAATTTCGCTACTTAGTATTTGAATCAGTTATATGACGACGAGGCAGCCATGCTCACATCAAAGGGAGAGTGGAAGACAAACACCACCGTGGCAGTGCGCGATGGCACAGTGTATTGAGAAGATATCCCCAAGGTCTCTTGGCTTCAGTCTCCTGTGCCCTGGGCCACACTCATACTTTGTCCATCAGCACATCAGCACTTCAGCATTCAAGCAAATTTGGCTCACATCATCGCACCACCCGCATTCACATCAAGTTCTCTTCACCTTCAAGTTTTCTATTGCTCACGCACTCACAAGTCGCAAGTCGCAACCGCTTTCCATATGCACGCCACTTTTTGGAAGCCTAGAATCAAGTCGCATAGTATCACATCAACAAAACAATTTTTTTGCTCGCAAGAACCACCACACGCCACTTCCCGTTTGTACCTTGAGCTCTCGGCGCCACATCTTCACATTATTAACATTCCTCATAGTTTCATTTCTCAGCACTTCAAGTTCCTAATCAACGCTTCTCCTCATGCACGTTTTCGTATCATCCAATATTCAAGTCACCACTTCGTTGATCAGCATGTCATTGGCAGCGCTTCGGCACTTCAGCAATTCCAATCATCTTGCCGCCACATCTGTCACATCAATCACATCAATTGCATCAATTGCATCAATTGTATCAATATGTTCGTATGACTACTAACCAGCACTACTACTAGTAGTACAATATCCCTGCTAGAATAGCTAGTATGGCGCTGTAATCCGAGGGTACACAAATACATTATAGAAGTGAATATCTGGTTATACAGCGTGATATGAGGAAGAGACAAATAGATAAATAAATGATTATATGTGGTGAGATCCAGTGAGAGGTGGTGATATGATGTCGCGCACGCTCGATATCACAGAATCTCATTTCGATCGATGGTGTTATACGTGGTGTTGCCCCATGAGATGGCATCTGGAAAAAAAGATTATGGCTGTAGTACCACAGTTTCTATGTAGTGCTACATTGCACTCTGTAGTGCTGCTTGTACACATGCCTACTACATTGCACTCTGTAGTGCTGCTTGTACACATGCCTACTACATAGCACTCTGTAGTGCTGCTTGTACACACTCCTACTACATAGCAACTGAAAGGAATAGACTGACTATATAGTCTATCATTCACGACAACCACTATGTAGTACCCACAATAGCAGCATAGCAAGACAAGCTAAAATTGAATAAGCAAATAGTACAATGATATAAACGATGACCCTCGGCCTTCCACCTCGGAAAGGGCAGCTTCAACCAGTGCCTCCGCCTCTGCTATGATCATCTCCTCGAGTGCCACCACTCTCGACACCATGTCTCTCCCAATCCAACTTGGTGTGTTTCCCCTGCAACAACCGTTCCTCCGCTGGAGTTGGAGGATCACTACCTCGACCTTGAGCGTCTCCACCCGTCGAGGACCAAGAGGGCGAGAGCACGTTGTGCATCCTCATCACGTCATGCGGGAGAGGGAGAGGGAGTGAGGGAGAGGGCGAGGATGAACGGGTGGGTGTGTCATGTGTCCTCATTGCATTGTGTGGGAGAGGGAGAGAGGGCGAGGGCACATCGCCGCGCTGTCGTCGACGATAGTGGGAGCGTTCGCGAGGGGCATCGTGTGTTGTGCATCCTCGTCATGTCGCACGGGAGAGGGAGAGGGAGAGAGGGTGAGGGCGCGTCGCCGCGCTGCCGTCGACAGTAGTGGCCTGTGGGAGCGTTCGTGAGGGGCATTGTGCGTTGTGTGTCCTCGTCGCGTCGCGCGGGAGAGGGAGAGGGAGTGAGGGAGAGAGCGAGGATGAATGGGCGAGGGTGCGTTGTGCGTCCTCATTGCATCGCGCGGGAGAGGGAGAGGGAGAGAGGGCAAGGGCAAGGGCACGTCGCCGTGCTGTCGTTGATGGTAGTGGGAGCATTCACGAGGGGCATCGTGCGTTCGTGCACCATCATCGCGTGGCACTGGCATCATCGTCGTGTGAAGGAGAGGGAGAGGGCGAACAAGCAAGGGCGCAGATGGCGCCATGGCGGTGGAGAGGGCATGGGTGCATCGTGCATCGTGAGGGAGAGGGAGTGAGCGTCTCCACCCGTCGAGGACCAAGAGAGTACTAGAGTAGCCTGCTATTCATTTGTCTAGGGTCAGGATGTCAGGTTCTACCCAGAGCACGAATAACATCACTTACAACCCACCCACCCACCCACACCTCCACCACAAGCATGATTGCTAAGTATGTAACCTATGCTGTTCAAAAATGCAAAGGTCAATGTACTTGTTGAGGTAGAAGT
>JBBPJQ010001021.1:0-13902 GCA_038088795.1 Boletus rex-veris
TTTTTTCTTCTGGCTCACTCAAGCTGATCTGATCACACTCGAGAGGTAGAAAATAAATTGTATTAAATTTTTAACTATGTAATCCCCGGTGCATCACCTCATCTTCGTTGTGTCACCACTGCATCATCGGCGTCGTCGTTGACATGGGGGCGCGGTGGCGGACATGGCGTCGTCGTCACGTCATCATCTTCACTTCAGTGGCACCACTGTGCCATTGTTGTCATTGACTTGAAGGCACAGTGGCGGCAGCAGCAGCAGTGACATGGGGTCCTCGTCTCAGTGGAGGCACAGTAGTAGTGCCCGACCCAGCGTCGTCGTCACCATTGACGTGGCAGCGTGGCAGTGGTGGCGGTGGCGACATCCCATCGTTGTCGTTGTCTTCGTCTCAGTGGACGCACGGTGGTGGTGGTGGTGGTGGTGGTGGCACATCATCATCATCACTGTTGATGTGGAGGTGCAGTGGTGGTGGCGACACAGCGTCATCGTTGTCATTGTCGTCTCTGTCTCAGTGGACGCACGGTGGTGGTGGCATCGTCGTCGACATGGACGCGTGGTAGTGGTGGTGGTGGTGGCACGTCGTCGTCGTTGACGTGGGAGTGCAGCAGCAGCAGTGGTGGCGACATGCCATCATCGTCATTTTCATTGTCGTCTTTGTCTCTGTGTCTGTGAAGGAGGGAGCAGGAATTTTGGATTGTAGTGGTGTAATGACATTGAACAAAAGTTTGCTTGATCATGCACATTCGACGAGGCCATTCAGGGTGTGAATATTGTCCTCGAGGCGGGGGTCATAGCCACCTGTAAGATGATTGAGCTGACACTCGAGTGAGCGGAGCACATGGACCCTACCAGCAAGGACGAGTCGCATGTTACGAGTCAAGTGTTGTGTTGAAGCTTTGTCCCAAAGGAGAGCAAAAGCTTTGATGGCGAGTGCTGCATTCTTCTTCATCTTGAAGCAGTTCAACGAGATCAACGTCGGTTGCTCTCTTGACAAACTTGTGAACTGCGTCAAACATGGAAGAGAGCTGATCTTACGAATTGATCTGATCGACATCTGGCACTGCCCAGTTGATGGGTGCTTGATACGCCTCAATGTTGATGCCTGGATAGACGACCTTTGGTGTCAACGTGATGGAAGAGAGATGTGCCCTTGTAATGCGCGCTGTAAACTTGGAGTTGGCAATGAGCGTGTCAGCCTGTCCTACAAAGACGCGCATGTTAGACTGCCGCCGACACCAACAGAGCCATGTACGTGTTGTCACCTCCTCCAGATAATCCATCAGATGGCGGTAGAGCGCTTTGAGCATGCAGTGAGCACACAGAGGAGGGGTATACAGGTCAAGAGTTGGTCTACAAAGAAGACGTCGTGCTCGGGTGCAGGTGAGCGAAGGAGAAACTGTGTCAGCATGAGATGGAGCTGCCGTGTGTGTGCAAACAGGATATGGAATTTGCCATGCCAATGGCGTGGGAAGGGCAGGATGATGTGGTGTATGGGGAGGGTGCCTTTTGGAAGAGAGTGAAATGGAGGTCAAGAGGACGATGATGCGGGCAGTTACCATCTCGGGTTTCATTGAAACAGTGGTTCGGGTCGTGGTGTGAGGTGTAGATGTCGACGGTGTGACTGAGTGCTTGTAGTAGGCCGAGCGCTGCGTCGATGATGAGCCTTTCAGCGCCGCCTGAGGAATGGTTGGGTTCATCCGTATGAGAGGTGGGTAAACACACCTATTCCCAGGTCCGGGTGGACGAATGCGATATGGTGGTGGTGGTGGCGACACAACATCATCGTTGTTATTGATGTGGGAGCGCAGCAGCAGCAGCGGTGGTGACATGGCACTGTCCTCGTCCTTGTCGTCCTCATCTCAGTGACACGGGTGGTGCCACTGAGCTGTCGTCGTCATTGACGTGGGAGCGCGGTGGCGGCGAAATGGCATTGTCGTCATTTTGTCGTTGATGTGGGAGCGCAGCAATGGTGGTGATCAGTGGTACAGGTGGTACCACTGCCGTCGTCATTGTCACAAATGGGAGAGGATGTGGAGAGGGAGAGGGTGCTGGGTCGTCGAGACATGGGTGGAGGAGAGAATGCACCGTCACATGTCACATGTCACACTTGTTCAAAAAACATACAAGTCCCGGTAATAGGAAATCTAGAAAAATTATATAGTAAACTTGAAGTGTAGCGCTGTCGGCTGCGTCACTGTGCCTCTGTGTCATTGTGTGACATCGGGAGCCGGTGACATGGGTTGCTGTGTTGCTGTAATATTATTGTAATTATGCTGTAAGCCTATGGCAACTGTCCCAAAAAGAGTGATTTACAGATGTGAGAATGCTAATGGCAGTACAGGCTCCACAGCACCACCTGGCCCTGCAGGCTCCAGTGTCACATTGTCCACCTCCAATTTGTCATCAGATGCTGTGATTACAGACACTACCCTTCTGTCATCAAATGCAGCAGTGGCTGCTGTATCCACAGATGCAAGCAACAACCCTGATTCATTCAATGATTGGTCCAATATGGGTGGTGATGTGGCAAGTGGATCCAATAATATTTTTACTGGATATGATAACCTAGATTTGTTGTTTTTCGACTTTGACTTTGATGATGAGACTATATCAAACATGACCTTTTAATACCTTTACCTTCTGCATATAGCTTCAATGTATTCTAACTTCATACTATACAGGACTGTCACATCCTAGATTTTGCCAAGTCCAACTCCGGTCAACTCTGGATGGTCTCGGACAACCCTTGACCTAGGAACAATGGACATTCACAGAGTTACATCACCTCCAGACCTGTACCTCTTATTAGTCTTCTTTCACTATAGTCTACATTTCACCTGTCAGTTCATACAGCCATTCCGGCTGTGTTCCGCCTCTGTCCTGACTCCTATGTACATTGCCTTCGCCTAGTAGTTCTGGACCCATACTTCCTCTGAATCTCAAACGTATATAAACTCTTGTATATCTCTGTCATACCTTCAGTACAAAAATTAACTAAGTCACCTCCTTTCGAGTCTGACTTCTCTTTGACCTTCCTCTACTCTAAATATGAGGACATGGGACTTGACAAGGGCGCAACACATAAGTCCTGCACCAATGTCCTCACTCCTATGTGATCTCCGTACTCCGTACCTCCGCACCTCTGTCGACTTAGGTCGAACCTCTGTTCCTATTCCCTTCAGATCTCCGCCAGACTTGAACCCGGAGGATCTGGACTTGACAAGGACCACCTTTAATAGAGTTATCAGCAACCTTCTTAGATTCGTAGATATTTAGATTCATAGACATGCCCTTCAGTTAGGCGAGAGGTTAATACAGCACATTGTTCACACATCAATGTGAATTCACACCATGCATTATGTAATGACAGCATGCAGCAATGCCAACATGGATGCACAGAGATCTACTGAGCAAAGGGAGTCGTGAGCTGAGACATCCGATCCAAAGGAAATGGTACTACAGACGGTGTAAGCTCAAAAACATTGTGGAGGACAGAAATATTTGTCTGGGCAGCAATGCCGAAAGCATAGATGGTGAGCACCACTGAACTGTGGGCATTGCAGATAGAGGAAAGGTAAGCGAGAAGGACAAGCGCTGTTGGAAGAGTAAGAACAATGCAACACATGAGTTCAAGATTGAAAATACCTTGCATGCCAGTTCTCTGCCTAGAATCACCATTATGGATTCAATCCTGCTGTTTTGCGGCAGGCAAGACTTCACACCAATGTTTCCCGCACCGCACTGAACTTCGACTGCAGCATAGCTGGTGAGCGCAGCTGAACTGTGGGCATGGTGGATAAAGGAAGGTGCACTGAGAAGGACGAGACAACAATGATGTGGAAAGCGAGCGAATCTGAATGAGGGGAGGAAGGAGGTTGCACTGGGCGACGAGGGCGACGAGAAAAATTGAGTGAGTTTGCCATGAATGGCAACAGCGATGGAAAACAGATGAGTTCGCCAATGAGAATGGCGGAAACGATGAGTGCAGATGGCGATGGCAGCAATGACGAGAAACGAGTGAATTCATCTGACAGATGGCAGCGGTGGCAACGATGGGAAACGAGTGAGTTCAGCATGGATGATGGGAATGAAGGAGAACGAGCAAGATCACCACAAACAATGACGACAATGGCGAGAAATGGGAGGGTTCGCCACAGCCAACAATGATGATGACAATGACGAAGATGGAGGGAGATGATAAGCAGCGTGGGAGAATATCAGAGGCAGCGGGGACTGCTTTGGTGAGCATCGCTATGGCAGGGGAATGCTGGAAATGCCAAGCTTGGAATAGCAATCCTAAGGTACTCATATTTAGGCACGGGTTTATTCACAGTGTCAGCAATTCTCAGGAAGGGAGCCTAACTAGGCTCAAGGAAACACATGATGGAGGAGCCTAACTAGGCTTGTTTAGCAGGAGGGTCAGGTGGTTCATTCACGGCAACACACAGTGGTGACTCAAAGCGAACCACAATGAATATTCCAAAGATGGGGAAATATAGGAGTGAGACGAGAGACCTTATATACAACAAAATGAAAACAAGAATGGAACATAAACATACATGCTGGCACAACGTGAGCGATCAGAATGAGATAAATGAGAATATAAGAACTAGATGAAAGAAATCCTAATGTGGTGGCACAAAATTGGAAGCCCCAACTATTTACTAAAAACACAACTATCTGCAATTATGAAAATAATAGTATAGGTAGTGAGATTTGCCCAATGCCATATTAATTTAATGAATTCAGCCTTTAGTTGTAATACATAATTATTACGTCCTAATGGCACGCTACCTTAAAATGTCAATGCGCTGCCGCGATACAGTAGCGCATGGCGAAGAATTTCCGATCGGAGTTCAAATTGTACCCTCTTTCCTCCTATCACCATGAACATAGACACCGCGTATAATCTCGAGCTCGTTGAAGATGATTTTAGCGAAGATGAACACACAGAACTGGACGCGAAGCTCCAGGGTACTAGTTGTTTGGGAGTATCTCTGTGCGTCGGAGGTGAACTCTGTGGAACAAGGAGAAGATCATAGTGCTTTGTTCCTCCAGCACCTATTTTCCAAAGTCGATGCTGAAGTTCAGGCTGCCTTCGGCAAGAGAAGGCCCATACCTTCAGAGGAATTTGCACGACAGTGGTACACCCATCTCTCAAGAGATAATCGACGTCGGCTGTACGAGAAAGTCGTACAGGAATGTGACAAGGTCAGTCTGGTATGACATCTCCGGTTTGAAGATACTCACACTCATCCCACTAGGCTTCCCAGTTTACCCCACCTTGTGAGTCAGACCGGCTGGCGCTTAATCTCGGGCGATTGCTTGCAACTCTGGGCAAGTATTATATCTTCGGGACAGGCCGAGTCAAGATCTTGTTGTACTTTGATGAGGCCCACGAACTTGGCAAACACGTCCAGTCCGGCGAGAACAAAAAACGATATGATGTTTTATGGTCTTTGGACAAATTTCAAACCGATTCTGTTTTCATCCTGTTCCTCTCCACGCAATCATCAGTCCCCCTTCTGGCCCCGTCTGCGCTTGCAACTCGATCAAAACGGCAACAGAACACAGATGTGCTGTGGGGTCCTATCACAGAAACAGCTTTCGACTGCCACCCAAGTTTCCCTCTTCGACCTGGACTGCGGTTGGCGGATATTCAAAAGCTCGAGTTCCTGACAAGATTTGGGAGACCATTGTACGTTTTACTGTCTATTAGTCTCTCTATGGGCTAAACTCGACACCACAGGTTCTGGACTATGCTTTATGGCAAGGATACCCCTGAGCTCCTTGGTAACTTGCTGAAGCTGGCACGAGCAAAATTACTTTTTGACCACCGTATCTACGAATCGTGCCACTCAGACATCGCAATGTCTACGATACTAGATGTGTTGATCACAATCGACTATGAACCGAAGCGGGTGGATGCACACGAGCGCGAAATGGAAATGGTTGCAAGCCACATGAGGATCGCCTTTTCTGTCCCAAATCATCGAATGTACATCCGCTCAGGATATCCATCTGAGCCATTCCTCGCAGAGGCTGCATCACGTCAGATGTACCACTACTACGATCGGAATGCGGACTTCCGCATGGTTCAGCTTCTGCAGAGGGACCTTGAGCATGGGCTAATTGACCTGAGTCAGAAGGGCGAGGTGGCCTCCTCAGGGAGGCATACATGAAGGCCATCATCGCCGAGCAGAAGAAAGTGGGAGATGATACAAGTCCCAATTTCAGCACAGGTTGCAGTTTCCTCCAATTTTTGCAAGTCCTCTTTAACGGACACTATCACGCCTCGATCCTGGGCTGTAAACCAGCCAACACAGTGGCCTCTCCCAGCACTCTCCAAGATACATTTGAAAATGCGGTTGTTCGGTTCACCCATTTCGTTAAAGCAGCTGACAGCTCTCTTATCACGACGAGAGGCATGATGATGGGCTTCTTGAGGGGTGCAGCGATAATGGGTCACAACAATCAAGAAGGCATTGACATCGCCATCCCTATCCTACTTGACAAGGGCAGAAAGATCAAGGAGGCGTCGATGTCAGCATTTCTTATACAGGTCAAGCGTCGGCATCGGTCTGGTTCTGTCAATGCGTACCTGATCGATGCAAAGGAGCTCAATTTCTTTCCTGAGCATTCCAAGGAAGATGTACGGCCCTATGTCACGCTGGTTGCGGAACTGAGTGTTACGGTTCCTGACTCAAAACCCAATGTGGTTGTCGATCGGAGTGCAGGGCGTGCTTCAGCACGCAACACGTCCTGTCAACAGCATCCCAGATACGGCATCCGAGCATACCAGTGCAGTCACGAAACCTGGGGCGTCATTCACCCTGACGATGTTGCTCGCTACAACCAACTCCTGTGTTTGGATGAACTTTTAGCCGATCATCCAAGACAAGACTCAGACTCTCTGCAACTTACCCGACAGTTGTTACCAGTCTGGTACCGTGTTCCTGTATGAATGACAGGTGAAGAAGACAATGGAGACAACGAAGATGACAAACCGGAAAATGTGATTCAGCCAGGCCAGAATTCGATGGAGCTGTGAAGATTCAGACTCGGAGCTCGAAGAGTCATCAATTTCTATGCGGTGAGACAGACTACGGTGGTTGATGAGGTCATGTAACTTGTACAAGTTGGGTGTTACTTAATAGTATTCCTGCTTCGTGTTATGTTCGTCGCACGCACCATGAAGAACAAGGCCCGCTCGAGAGGTTTGCATGGACAGCCTTACAATTAGATCGGGTATAACAAATCAATCGCATCACCTCGAGCCTTGTTCTAGAGCACCCCTACGAGGTAGCCACGAGTTGACAACCCTAAATCTCTAAGGCTTTCCACACCCACCCAAGGGGGTTCACCGGCTCACAGGGGGAAACACGAAACCCTTGTTTCCAATCGGACTCCACCCCTCCGACCGCTCATCCGCGCGAATCAAACTCGCAATGCTCGCCGTATGCCTATGCATGCGTCCAGACCCCACTCCCGGCTTCTTCGTCGCCTGCGCAGTGTGTTGCCGAATAGGCTCGCCGTGATCCTGCACACCGACGTGAGTAGGATTCGGCGAGCGATACAAGATGGGGTGATCCAGCTCGCCTTCGTCCGATAAATCCGCAGACTCGGCCGTGTCGCTCGCAAACTCGTCGGCGCCGACTATGGGGCGTCGCGCCTCGAGATCGTATAGCGCGTATTTGGAGCGACCACCGTGTGCGCCGCCACCCGGCGCACGCAGTTCGTTGGGCATGAAGAGGTAGAAAAAGGCCGTGGCGAGGCACGCACCACCGACGACGTCGATGAGGTAGTGGTGCGTGAGGTACATGGTACTCCAATAAAGCACGCCGACATACGTCCACACGTACGTCGACGTGCCGTCCCAAAAGTGAGTGATGAAGAGTGCGCCGAGGGTAGCCCAGCCGGCGTGGAGGCTGGGAAAGGCACCAAAGACGAGAGGGGAGTTGGAGAAGGCAGTCTGGTAGCCGTCGCCGCCAAAGAGGGCGTCGATGCGGGCGAGACCACCAGCAGATCCAGGGACATCGTAGGTAGCGGGGGTGAGACCATAGATGACCTCGTACCAGGGGGCGGCACAGGGAACGAGGATCTGGACGAGGACTGCAGTGAGATTCATGTAACCAAAGGTCTTGGCCCAGGTTTTGAGGGCGAGAGGGGGTCGAAAGAGCCAGATAAAAAGGGAGAGGACGAGTGGGTATGTATAGTGGATAACACCATACGGGAGCCAAGCGATGATATCCAGGATGGGGTGCGTGAAACGGGTGAGGATGTCGGAAATGTTGGCACCGTAAAGGACGGACTCGAGGGTTGGGAGGAGGACGACATGCACGGCGGGACGGAGATCAGCGGGTATAAAACGGTTCGTGTAAAATGCAAGGAGCCAGGCAAAGATGGGTGTTGCTGGGAGGAAAAACTGGGATGTGAAGGGAACAAGGAGGGCGATGGTGTAGAGGAGAGGGATTAGGAGCTTGGAAGGGAAGGACGGCACCTCCATGATGGTGAGCCAGAATATGGCGAGGATTATGTGGAAAATGTAAATGGCATCAGACTTGACGAATTCATGTGCTCGGAGACGTGTAATCGTGTCTGCGGGTGAAAAGGACTTGTCGAGTCGACCGACTGCGGCGGAAAAGGCAGTTAAAATGGTTCTCAACGATGCAGCTACGCTCGTGCGGAAGGCCGTTGTGCTATACATTTGCAAGTGTAAAATGGGGCTGGTATAGATCCTGCTAATGGTGAGCCGCAGCATGGACTATTCACAGGGTCGACGTACCGAAAGCGAACGAGTGACGGGAGCACGGAAAAGCCTCGAATTCACTGCTCTCCCAAAGTTCTGCAGTGGTGTTGGTCGGTGTGCTGCAGCGCAGCTGGTTGCAATTTCCAGCCTCGACGGGGTCAGGAACAGACGAGCTCTGATCTGTTCGTGGGAATCCATCATGATTCTGAATTTTGAGCCCGTTACGACGTCCGACACTGAAACACCATCCTATTCGGCCGCCTTTGGACCTGGTACACGCCAGCTCACGGGGAAACCCATCTGCGTCATAGACAACATTCGCTGACTGACCGCAGTCGATCCGGTGACCGATCAGTCCAGGATTCAGAGAAGGCTCGTATACAAGGCCGACGTTGGTGATGATGAACCTCATTTCCCATCTAAACCCACTACTGTTACCGACACCTCATTCCGTGTAGCAACGTTGTGGTACGCATGGGAGGGAGCCCAAGTGTTCCCAATTTGGTCGCAACGGACGTCGATCCTTCCGCGTGCATCTTTTACTCACAGGTTACCATCACAAGCGCAACTGAACCATGCTTATTCTCAAGAGATTTAGCCTTCTCAGCGACCTTTACATTGCACTTCAGCTCGCCTTTCGGCCTACCTTGAGGCACATATGGGCCACCCCTTCCCTCATCTTTCACCCGACAGCGATCTCACGCATCTTCATGTCCTATGTCTGGACTGCCTTTGGCGCTGGCATCGACGAGAACAACGTTCAGCTAAAGACATCTCTCATCACCAAGAATGCGTACGGCGTAGTTCTAGACCTTGGGGCGGGTAAGCACGCGCTTGCTTTGCGCTCGCTATTCCCACGTGTTCATTCCACTCCAGGACACGGTCACACAGCTAAATATCTTGATACCACCCGTGTCACCAAATACGTTGCCCTCGAACCTAACATCCTCATGCATGACGCAATCAGGCGCACTGCGGATGCAGCCGGGTTCAGCGAACCATCCGGCACACTCCTCATCCTCGCCTGTGGCGCTGAGGACACGACCACTATTCTCACCTCCCTGGGCGGCTACCAACCCGTTGATACCCTCGTGTCTGTGCTGACGCTTTGTTCGGTGCCCGAACCTCAGGAAACCATCAAGTCGCTGACTACGGAGGTGCTCAAGCCTGGTGGGCAGCTGCTCTTCATTGAGCATGTTCGGAACCCACTACCCAACGTTGCTTGGTGGCAAACGTTCTGGTCGCCACTTTGGGGATTGGCGTTTGACGGGTGCAGATTGGATCGTCCCTCCCACACATGGATCCAGCAAGTTGGTGGATGGGCGAGCGAAGAGTTAACGGGTACGGACGGCGAAGACGAGGAACATCTATTCTGGCATCGTATAGGGAAATTTGTCAAGGCTATGTGACACAATTCCTCGTGCACGTCGATTATGCCTCTACCATTGCAGTCAGGACAGATACTACTCGTTCCGCGCGTTATTTATGGTCTTAATATTTGACCGTCGCTCTAGAGAATACTACACAAACTATGGATGGGATCTGTATTGTGATCGTTCATTAAATTAGGTTGCTCGAGGCCAATGCCAGACTGCATCGCCACCGCACTCCGTGCCCCTATTCCCCCCTTTGATATTTATGCTCGGGCGTTTCTTGCCCATCTCTACCATGGCTGACTCCACCAGGTGCGTTCGTGATCCTCACCCTGATGAACAGGAGTCTCATATCCCATTAGTAAACCCCAACAGTTTGAAACGCTGCAGCTCCACGCTGGTCACCAACTTGATGCTGATACTCGCGCTAGGGCAGTTCCCATCTATTCCTCGACCAGTTTCGTGTTCAACAATTCAGAGGCAAGTAGCGCAGCGTCACGACCAGTACCACTGATATACCTACCTACCCCTACGTAGCACGCCGCGAATGTGTTTGGTTTGAGGTGCGCCAACGGGCTCGTCACCTTGGCCACACACTTTCCCTGACTGACTTGTTCGACAGAGAGGTTGCCTATGCCTATTCTCGCATTAGCAATCCCACCGTCGTGCGTGCCTTGTACCCCACATGGGCGGATTCTGTGACACATCGCATTTGTGTAGGATGTATTCGAGAAACGCATGGCGGCCCTCGAGGGCGGTATAGCAGCTGTCGCAACGGCCTCTGGTCAAGCCGCTCAATTTTTGACGATATGCACGCTTGCAAGCGCGGGAGATAACATTGTGTCCACGTAAGTGGTCGTGTCGTGGGTAGACGCTAGGGGCTCCTAACCCAGTGCATTAGGTCTTATCTGTATGGAGGGGTACGTTGGTATCTTCTCCTTTAAATCTACGTAGCTCATGTTCTTGGCAGACTTATAACCAATTCAAAGGTCTGTTGGATCCATTTGATCCCTCTACTGACCTGCTGAGAGATGTTTTCGGCAGTTACCTTGAAGAAATTCGGTATTGGCGTCAAGTTCGTCAGCGGAGACAATCCTGCAGACTTTGCCAAAGCCATCGATGACAAGACGAAAGCGGTCTTTGTCGAGAGTATCGGCAACCCAAAGTATAACATTGCCCCGATACCAGAGCTCGCCAAGGTGGGTTGGCTGCAAATCAAATCTCAAAGGCGAACAGTGATGACACATGCGATACCGCGGACCAGGTCGCCCACGACAATGGTATCCCTTTGATCGTCGACAACACTTTCGGAATGGGGGGTTATCTCATCCAGCCAATTTCCATGGGCGCGGACATCGTTTGTCCGTGAATCCAATGCCATTTGAGATCCGTCCCTGATGTCTCCTATAGTGCATAGCGCTACAAAGTGGATCGGGGGCCACGGGAACACAATCGCAGGTGTCGTTATCGATTCCGGTATGATCACTGGCCTAGCTCAGGATAGCCATCTCACATCAATGACAGGCAAGTTTGACTGGACCCGCAGCGGCAAATTTCCCTCGTTCACGTCTCCATCCGAGGGGTACCATGGACTGCTATTCAGTCAGACGTTTGGACCTGTAGCTTTTGCAGTGAAGCTCCGCGTGGAATCTATGCGTGACATTGGGCCAGCGTTGAACCCTTTTGGCGCTTTTCTCCTCATTCAGGGTCTCGAGACCCTGAGCCTGCGCGCTCAGAGACACTGCGATAATGCGCTTTCCCTGGCCAGGTACGCCTCTATCCTTTCTTAGATATCGTTGTCGGGGCCGAATGTCCGTCGCAGGTGGCTCCATAAACACCCCAAGGTCGTATGGGTGTCGTATCCTGGATTGGACAATCACGAGTACCACCAAGAGGGAAAGAGGCTACTCCGTCCAAACATGTTCGGTGGCGTGCTGAGCTTTGGCGTGAGAGGACATCTTGAGGTTGCGAGCCGCGTCGTCGACAGCCTCGAATTGGCAAGTAACCTCGCCAACGTGGGGGACGCCAAGACGCTCGTGATTCATCCTGCATCGACGACACATTCGCAGTTGACGAGCGAGGAACGCGCGGCGACGGGTGTGACGGACGATCTGATTCGGGTGCGTGTCGCTTGTCTGTGCCAGGGAAAGATGTGGTGTGCTCACGATTGGAGGTCGGATCGTTGCAGATCTCTGTCGGGATTGAACATATTGATGATATTATTGCGGATTTCGAGCAGGCACTGCAGACCGTGCCAAATTTGTGATGGGCATGTTGCCAAATATTGGGGTGTAGGGACACTTGTAGTCGCCGCGGCGATATGAGCTCCGATGCATCCCGCGCTCACACGGACTCGGACTCGTCGTGATTTCATCCATTGATCGATTGTTTTTTGTCTCCCGTTAGGCATATCATACGACTCACTGTACAAAAGCCTTGACTCAACCTGCTAAGAGTGCTCAAAATGCTTCCAGAATCCAGAGGACGGAGAGGGTTGGATCGATGATAACGCTTCACATGCGCTAAGCGATGTCTGTCACGCCAGCTAATTATACACTTATCCACAAATTTATAAGGAAATTTTGATGGATCCCACACAAATTCCCTTTCATGGCTATCAAGGTTGGAACGATCAAGTGTCAAAGTACTGAGATGTCTGCGTCCTGAGTCGGACCAGTCGGCGATCTCTCTCAATGACTGATGGCGTGATTACATGCCATTTTTCGGAATCAGAAATATCGTACTATATAATGGACCCACCCCACAAGGCGCCTTCCCACACATATCTCCCCTCGTTGTGATGGCTGATGCTAACAGGTGCGTCTTGTCGCAATCTACGTAGAACACCGGGCGGTTAACCGTTACATTTACAGACAGCTCGAATTCGAGACCCTGCAGCTCCATGCCGGTCAAGAACCCGACCCTACTACCAAAGCACGCGCCGTCCCCATCTACGCCTCGACCAGTTTCGTCTTCAATGATTCTGCGGTAAGCCCACGCTTGATCATCGACTTTAATGCCATGGAACGCTCACGAGACGTGCAGCACGGTGCCGATCTCTTTGGTTTGAGGTGCGTCGATGCACCGGACGCGCTCTCAGGCTGACCCTTGCACGTCAGGACGTTTGGTCACATCTACTCCCGTATCGGCAATCCTACCGTGGTGCGTCAATAATTCACGCCCTCGGCAAGCAGACTCTCACGTGTTCATGTCATTGCCATTAGGACGTCTTCGAGAACCGTATGGCCGCGCTCGAGGGCGGCGCGGCCGCAGTAGCGACGGCGTCCGGTCAGTCTGCGCAGTTCCTGGCCATTTCCACGATTGCAGATGCAGGTGATAATATCGTGTCGACGTAAGGCATCATTTACGTCTTGTCCGTCGTCTATTTTGCTCAGTGTTCACGTGTCCACTAGTTCATATCTCTACGGCGGGGTACGTACCAAATGTCGTCCTCTTTGATGATGTGACATTAACGTCGTTCTGCTTTGTCCTCGTCAGACATACAACCAGTTCAAAGGTTTGGGTCATTCATTTACTCCATGAAACCCTGTGACAAGCACTCCCCAGTGGCGTTCAAGAAATTTGGCATTGGTGTCAAGTTTGTCCACGGTGATGATCCAAAGGATTTCCAGGCGGCCATCGACGAGAAGACAAAAGCAATTTATGTCGAGAGTATCGGTAACCCCAAATACAACGTTGCACCGCTACCGGAGATCGCCAAGGTGAGCATATTGTACGTCTAGAATGTCCATCTTTAATGACGCTCTGTGGTTAGGTCGCACA
>JBBPJQ010001022.1:0-13891 GCA_038088795.1 Boletus rex-veris
GTCAGACGACCGGTTCTTCAAAAGACCAGTTGCAACCAGTTGCAACTGATTGTAGGACTCATTTGGACTGGTTTTTTTCGGTCCAGTTGCAGGTTGCAGGTCCCTGGGACCTTCCCAGGACCGGTTTAGGACCGGTTGCCTAATTAGGAAGGTCAAAAACCGGACTGGACTGGACTTTTAAACACTACACGTCAATGTTGATATCACCATTGAGGTGGGGGTGGCCATGCCACTGAGTTGTCGTCAGGGTGGTGGTGGCACCACCACCAAGTCATCATCATCATTGTGTTGTTGCCGATGGGGTGGTAGTGGCTGTGCCACTACATCGTTGTTGTCATGTCATCACTGATTGGATGGTGGTGACCATGCCACTGCGTCAACGTCTGCATTGTCGCTGTTGGGGTGGGGGTGGCTGTGCCACCATGTCATGGTCATCATCGTCGTCGTCGTCAGGGTGGTGGTGGTGCCACCGCATTGACATTGTCATCGCATTGTTGCAGTTGGGGTGGTGGTGATGCTTGATGTGAGTGATGGAGGTTGGCGTTAGCATGACACAAACTTGCTGACATAATACATAGCTCACGAAAATTCAACAAGTCCATGTAAGCCTAGTTCAATTAGCATTTACTATTTTACTATTAGGAACTATGTAATGACTATGATGACTGTATAATCTGTATGCTGTCTGACCATGTTGGGTGAGCCAGCATGTCAGTCGCGTTGTCAGGGTGATATGCTGTAATACTCTGCCTAAATTGGAGTTTTTCTGACACTTGCTGTGCAAAGAACTCAAAACTGTGAGACATTGTTACATCATGCTGTAATTGGTTGTATCACTATATGACTGTGCCAAAATCAGGGATTTGCTGATGACTTGGATAACTCCAACAATGAAGAACACTCATGGAAACAGCAGTGTGATGACAAGATGAAGGGCAATAGTGATGATAAAAAGGATAGCACTAAGGGTTGTTCCAGCAAGAAGTCCAAAGCCCATCACCAGAATGACAGTGACCAAGAAGAGGATGATGCTGAGGATCATACTAGCAAGAAGAAGTGTCAACTGCAGAAGTCCAAGGCCCATGAGAATGAAGACTGCCCATGGAAACAGCAGTGCGATAACAAGGTGAAGGGCAATAGTGACGATGAAGACATTGCCAAGGAGCATGCTGGTAAGAGAAAGGGGGCATTGAAAAAGTCCAATGCCAGTCATGTGGACAACAGCGACCATGAAGAGGCCATCAAGGAGCGCGCCAGCAAGAGGAAGGGGTTGGCGAAGACCTCCAATGCCAGTCATGTGGATGATAGTGACTGTGAAGAGGCCACCAAGGAGCGCGCTGGTAAGAGGAAGGGGTCAGCGAAGACCTCCAAGACCCACGCCCATCACCAGGACAACAGCAATGATGAAGACATTGCCAAGGAGCATGCTGGTAAGAGGAAGGGGGCATCAAAGAAGTCCAATGCCAGTAATGAGGATGACAGCGACTATGAAGAGGTCACTGAGGAGCGCATCAGCAAAAGGAAGGGGTCAGCGAAGACCTCCAATGCCATTCACCAGGATGATAGCAACCATGAAGAGGTTATGGGGGAGCATGCAGGCAAGAGGAAGGGGTCAGCAAAGACCTCTAAGACCCACGCCCATCACCAGGATGATAGTGACAATGAAGACATCACTGAAGACCATACTGGCAAGAGGAAGGGGTTGGCAAAGACCTCCAATGCCTAGAGATCTGCATGAGTATGGGTAACCCACATGGGTCATGGGTATGGATATGTATGGGTATGGGTATGGGTTATATTTGAGCAACCCATCAACCCATGACCCATGAGTCTCTACCCATGATGACTACTACTACTACTGCATGAGCCACAGCTGTCATCACCACTTGTCTATTTTGTCACTCCTGAAAGGCACAAGAACTGTATAGCTCATAAATTTTATGACATGGGAAAATTTACAGAATATAAGGAAATCTGGGATCTTCCCATACATATTCCATCAACCCCCCTTCCTTTTCTGCCATGCTTCCGAAATATGTCTTATGGCCAATAGAGAAGGTCCAGGCTCTCATGGGAACAGGCTCTCAAATAAAACTGTGGGATTGAGAAGATTAACCACAGCTGACAAGAGTGCCAGATCCCATGGTGTGAAGCAACAAGATGTTGCATCCATGCCAAGCAATCACAAAGACAGTGATTCTAGCTTATCAGTTACTAATACCTCACACATTAAGGAGAGCAAAAGCTCTAACAAGAAGTGTGGTCAGGAATCGAAGGAAGCTCCCCCAAAAAAGAAATGTACCAAGAAAAACCCTGTCAATGATGAGAACAACACTGTCAAGGAGAGTTCAGATGCAGAACTTCATAAGAGTCTACATAACTTCATCAGAGTGTCTTCAACATTAATGGAATGCAAAACATATGATGAAGGACTGGGTCTCACCAATCTATGCTTTTTTTAGCCTCATTCCAGATATCAAGTATATTGACAGCCGGCAGTGCCACTTTTTCAAGTGTCTTGTGAAGGGATGCAAGCACAGGGTCCAGCACTACCTCAATACAACCAACAAAGTGTCGACAGGTGATATGTGCAAGCACATGTGCACATGCTGGGGTGAAACTGTGTTGGGGGAGGTTAGCAGTGCAAGGGATATCGAAATGGCATGCAGTGCACTCAATAATCACACTGCGCAAGATTCAATATCAGTTGCATTCAAACAAATGGAAAAGGGTGCAGTTACTTACTCACACAGACAACATAGCCATTCAGAGATGAAGTATGGTATGATGGACCACAGCATGCAATCACTACTGATATGGATTCGCAGGGCTGAGATCGTCTGTTGGTTATTGGAGAGTATGTGTCCATTCGAAATAGTTAGTGACTGGGATTTTCAATTCCTCATGAAAATGGGGCAACTGGAATATTACATACCTCATCCAACCACCATATCATGGGACATGCAGCTCATTTTTGTGAACATATGAAAGTGGATTGTTAAAATGCTAAGGGTAAGGTGCCATATTGTGTTTGTTGCACAACATCTAAGTAAACTTACCAGGAATACGATGGTGAGCTGAGCTTTGTGACAAATGGATGGACTTCTCTGAATCATAAGGCTTTTGTGGCTGTTACCGTGCACTTAGCGCATGAGGGTAAGCCACTGGTAATAGTGCTTGATATCGTTGAGGTGGCCAGGGTATGTTGAAAGTACTAAAAAATGTTAGCTTGTACTAATGCACGATCTAGGCACATAGCGGCATAAACCTTGCTGAAGCATTTGCAGATGTTCTGACCAAGTTTGATATTTCAGATAAGGTAAACAGCATGCAAAAATATGAACTACATACCTAACATAAACTGACCTTGTGGATGATGATATGGATGGATGGGCAGATGAGGCGAGTTTCTTGATGGTCAAGGAGCATGCAGACCTTGAGGCCCATCTGGAACCGCTTCGACTGATACTTGTCAAGGTCAGTCAAATTTCGACTGTGGTTGACATACCTGACTGTCCCTGTTCCTGGTAGATTCACAAACTGGCCTTCAGAATCATACATTCGAGCACTAAACTGCTGCCAGCATGGAAGGAGATCTTGGGAGAGTTGCAACTGGCCATCAGAAATCTCCCACAGGATGTGGTGACCCGCTGGAACTCAACATTCAACATGTTGAACTTTGCATTGGAGTATTGTGCAGGAATTGATGGAATAACAGACAAGAATAAGTTGGGACTGAGCAGTCACAGGCTGGATGATGAGGAATGGGAGTTGTTGAGGCAGCTGCACAACATGCTGAAGGTGTGTACATTGTTGCACAGCATTCAGCTGACTAATCAGTCAGCACAGATTCTGAAGGATGCAACTGCGTATTTTTCTTATGCTACACCAAACCTCGCCATGGTCATCCCAGCCATGGACTACATAGACAAAGCCTTCACCACTGGCATGTTAAACAACAAAGAACTCAGCCCAGCCATCTGCACTGCCATGGGATTCACCAAGAAGACTCTGAACCAATACTATTCCTTGACAGATTCATCTAATGTATATCGCATTGCTATGGGTATGTTTTCAGTATTCACGCACTGTAATTCTAACAGGCTACTAGTGCTGCACCCATGCCACAAACTCGAGTACTTCAAGGCTGCCGGCTGGTCAACAAACTGAATTGCAACCGCCAAACAGCTTATTAATAATATCTATAAAAATTTGTATCGCACACATCATGGTTCAAGCAACATGGACACTGATGACATCACAGAAATCACACAGGAGTCTAATGAATTCCCCACCAATGTATTTGACAACCTTCCGTACTTGGCTAAATCAAAACCAAAGGTCCTGTGCAATGAACTGCAAGCATATCTTGTCACTGATGTTGAAAATGTGTTGGATGCCATGGAATGGTGGACCACTAATCGAGCTAGGTATCCTTGGCTCTCCCGCATGGCAATCAACTATCTAAGTATTCCAGGCAAGTTTGGCACATGCTTTATTACTGGCTTATCAAACTTATACATAGCTACATCTGTTGACGTCGAATGCCTGTTTAGTCAAGGCCATATTCTACTGTCGCATATCCATAATCGCTTATCCTGTCAAAGTGTTCAGGCTTTGCTGTACCTTGGGTCATGGAGTCAGATGGGGCTGGTAAAAGATGCTGATGTTAAGAGAGTAGTTATAATGAATGATGTTGGAGCTGACAGTTTGGTGCTCTCTGAAGGATGGAATGCCATTGACAAGGCATAAATCAAGTAGTAGATTTTCATTACATCCAAGTTGTGTATTTAGACTATAGACCCTAGGGTATACCCACAATGGGTATGTACCCATATACCCATGTGTGATACCCATGGAGTGTTGAACCCATGGGTTTATGGGTCATGGGTTGTGTGGGTATAGGTATGGGTTGACCTCATGATACCCATGGGTTTACCCATGCTGATCCCTACCAATGCCAGTAGTGAGGACGACAGTGACCATGAAAAGGTCACCGAGGAGCATGCTGGCAAGAAGAAGGGGTTGGTGAAGAAGTCCAACACCAGTCGCTGGGATGGTAGCAACCATGAAGAGGTCACCGAGGAGTGCACTGATAAGAGGAAGGGGTCGGCAAAGACCTCCAAGACCCACACCCATTGTCAGGACGATAGCGATGATGAAGACATCACTAAGGACCATGCTGGCAAGAGGAAGAGGTCAGCAAAGACCTCCAATGCCAGTAGTGAGGACGACAGTGAATGTGAAAAGGTCATCAAGGAGTGTGCTGGCAAGAAGAAGGGGTCGGTGAAGAAGTCCAACACCAGTTGCTGGGATGGTAGCGACCGTGAAGAAGTCACTGAGGAGTGTGCTGGTAAGAGGAAAGGGCCAGCAAAGGCCTCCAACTTTGCCAGTCATGAGGATGATAGCGACTGTGAAGAGGTCACTGAGGAGCATGCTGGTAAGAGAAAGGGGTCAGCAAAGACCTCCAAGACCCACACCCATCACCAGGACAATAGCAACAATAAGGACATTGCTGAGGACCATGCTGGCAAAAGGAAAGGGCCAGTGAAGAAGTCCAATGCCAGTCGCCGGGATGGTAGCAACTGTGAAGAGGTTGCATGGGAGTGTGCAGGCGAGAAGAAAGGGTCAGCAAAGACCTCCAACACCAGTCACCAGGATGATAGCAACCATGAAGAGGTTGTGGGGGAGTGTGTAGGCAAGAGGAAGGGGTTGGCGAAGATCTTTGAGACTTACAATAACAAAGATCATGCTGAGAAGAACATAAATGTCTCAAAAGGAAAGGTAACATTGTTGATTGTCATTAGAACAGTGGAGATTGACTGACACCGACGATAAAACCCTCTACCACTATAAAGGGAACCACAGCATCACAGGTCGACATCTATGATGTGGGTGATGACTCTGATGGGGTAAACAATCCCAAGCCAGAACTAGTTATTGAAATCCCCAAAACATATTCAGGAATGGACTGCTCAGATGTGATCCCAAGTGAAATTCCTGGACAGCTTAGAGAGGTGCTCATATCCTACATCAGACTCACTTGTGAGAACAAGACTAATGTATGCCTAGCCACCGATATCTGTGTCATCATCAAACGCGAGCATAAACACCTCAAATATCTGGAAATTGCACGTCAGGAGAATTGGCCCACAACAACAATTGCTTTTAAAGAGATCCCCAATCGTGTTTTGGGGATGTATGAAGAGCTTAAACAAATTATGTTTGTTCAGGAAGTAAAGGAACAGCTGTTCATCTGGAACTGCTTTGAGGGGAATCCGGAGATGGATGGATGGACAACCTTGCAATTTGCTCAAATTCAACCTTAGAAGATCCCTATGAGATCTGATATGTGAAGAAACTCATGCAGGGGATAGTAGATGTTGATCTTATTGAACACAGTGTTTCTAACATTGCTTTGTAGCTACGGATCAAAAGGAATGTCAATTGTACTCCATACCCTTCTGTAAATTTTCCCGCTTCACAGTACCATGACTGATGTGTTTCACCCTTTGCGTCCTTTGCATTACCTCTCATATGTTGTAGTTCTGCATATCATTTCACAGTTCATTGCACAAGACTGCAAGAAATCGATTATGACTGCCCACACCATCGTGGTCACAAGTAGTGATGCTGGCGAACATATCAACCCGGAACAACATGATGATCCCGAGCTTGATGCAATCAACCATAGGATGACTATTGTGCTGAGGGGGATGACTGTTGAAAAGCAATGGGAGGACTGGGTGGAAATGGCTGTGAAAGTGCTCGTTTCCTTGCAGACTTATAAAGCTAATGAAACAGACGTATATTTCATCACTTGAGAATATGTAAATGAGTCTCTCACAGCTCGTGAAGGTACAGAAGCCACACCTGAAGCCATGACTTGTTGTTCGTGATCCTAGGCCAGAAACAGATGGGTTGGGGCCTCAAGAGGGGGAAAAACCAACTCCAGACAAGGTTGGTTTCACTGGTAATGTGTCATTAACTCACTACATACAGCTAGATCACTGCGGGTCCAAGTCACAGACTTGAGACCATGGTGGACAGTCCCCCAACATCAAAAAAGAAGGGCCATTCTCAGAAGAGGTGATTGGAGGAAGCTGAGACAGAGGCTGGGCCATCTATCCTGGTGCCAACAAGGAGGTCAACTTGAACAAAGGGCTGCACTGGATAAACAATATTCACTTGTACTACAGTAAACTCACATTCAACTCCGAGTTGTTGTACCCAATAGATTCATTTGACACGGAAATTGATCCTATCTACTACCTGAGAATGAGCTTGGCAGCATGTGAAATATTAGTTGTTTCCATGGCAATTTTGAATGTCAGAAGCGCTATGTATCAGTTGATAAAACATTGGGATTCAGTGCAGAAGACACTGATTTCTCATAGACCAAATGTCATGAATCAGCATCAAGATTTGACATAAATTTAAGTGACAGACACTGATTTCCAACAACGTTGACAATGATTCCTATTGATTTGGACACTAATCTACAGCAGCTTTACTATTTACAGTGTCTGGCTTCTACGACCTAAGTCCTGGAAGCGAATGTGCCTCAATCATTTAATAGCACAGCTCAAGAATCAACAGGGCCCAGGTTGGCTTCGGAGTTGCAGAGGACGTCTGGGATTTGAAGAGGCATTCTTCAGTCTCACAACATCAAGGCCTAGGAACATCACATCATCCTTCTGTGAAAATGCTGAGGGATGTGATTGATGATATGCTATATGCCCATCTCTTGATTCTAGTAACATATATGATATCAAGCACCTTCAGGATTCTGAATTTAACTGTGCAGTTACACGTGTGAACATGTGTGGGTAGTGCAACAATGTCTGGCCTCTCCAACAGTGGTTTGTGATACTTGCATGGTTAAACTGCTGCAATTCTTAGGAATAACGAGTATTAATGCTGTCATGACGTAGTAGAATACAGAAAAAGGTGTTTATGTTAAGAAATGCATATGCATATCACGAGTATGGCATTAAACTGATGTTGTTCGGCAACCAGCACCTTCGGGCTACAGGTGGGGTTTAAAAAGCATGGGCTCCGTGATCCAGGGGTCAAGCGGTCACCGTGGAAGTGGATGGCTGTCCGTTTTCTTGTGCTTCTCCACGAGGAGCGGCCAACATCCCACATTCACACTTACGCTGCCGCAAAAATCAGGAAACATCTCAGTGATTCTGGGAAGTGGACACACCAATAATGTGCTTTCCGATAGCGCCATAAATTGGCATTCAAGCCGTGCGATAGCCTCACGATTGTCCATGGCGAGTTTAATCTGTTTCACACTATCAGTGAGATCAGGCTCACGTGGTCAAGATAACGTACCTCGAGTTTGTCGTAGACGGTCTTAATCGAGGCGGTGCAAGCTGTGATTGTCTGAACATCTGCGTCGTGCAAGAGGAAGCCAGCGATACGGCTTCTACTCGAAATCTTGATCACAAGCTTTTGAAGATTGTTGAGCTCCCTTAAGTGACGATAAAAACGTGTCCTTTGATAACAGCTACCCAATATAACCCACCTTTGAAAAGAGTTCAGTGCTCTTCTCATATCTCTGGACAGCTCGCATCGCATCGCATACAGTGTTATCTCGTCGAGTAGCCATCCAGAGCTCTCTATCACTTGGGTGATCGCATGGTGTGTGCCATCCATTTCCTTAGAAATCTCTAAGAGCGGTTCTTGACTGTGAGGAGTGGTTACTAACCTGGATTAGTTGCGCTATGCGCAAGGCTGTCCTGATTGTTCCTCGAAGCATCGGTATATTGGCTATGTCAGCCATCTGATGGGCAAGCCCAAGAACTCTGATCGCAGCCAAGAGTGTATCCTGTCGACCATATACACTACAACTCGAAAAGTTGCTCTCGGCTGGAATGGGCAGCGGTGTAGAATCACAAGAGATAGTAGAAACGACGGAAAAACCGGCCTCAGAAAAGCTTGATCCGATCGTGGAGGACCTGCTTGGGACATGACGCAACCGAAGGCCAACCAGAGGCACTCTTGGGGTGGTTTTCCAACGAGACTTGTTACGCAGCTTTGCCCAATACTTTTTGGCTTCTCCTGCAAGCTGCATGAGAGTACGGATGAAGGTTCTGGCTGCCATTGTTTCATGAAGCTGTAAGCCACAATCAACCATTTCTCGCTGAATTTGGAGTGGCTTGCGCCTCTTGCCAGATGCCTCCAAGTCTAAGCAATTGATGATCTCCCAGGCTGATTCGCGGGTACCCTGAAAACGACAAGCGCGGGAGCCGAGGCGTGTCATATCCGCCCATAAACCTGAGAGAAGCTCTTCTTCCCACTTGGAACCAACTGATTGGTCTTCAACTTCGTCCCACATCGTTGTGACGAGGACGATATTCTTCATGTTATCATTGCCGCACAGGTCCTTGAATATGGAAAGATTCCTTAGAAGAGTTCCAGCCATCCCGATATCTGAGATACGGTGGAGGTAGAGAAGACCAGAAAGTTTGATTTTGTTCCGGTACCTATGAGTAACGAGTTAGGCAAAACTCGACTTCACTCTCAAGCCCACTCACGTCATCTCCAGCCAATCGGCTATGCTCCTTAGAATCTCGGCATCGGAGCGCACTGTGTCGTTGAATCCGGGGGTGTCTACCAAGACAATATTCCAACGACCATCGGGATGGAGACATCGGACGTATTGTACCTCTTGTGTCTTGGATCTCAGGTCGTTGCCCACCACGACCTCCGTCCTCCCAACTGCCGTGTTAACGAACTGTGAATATCTCAGTATTGGGTGTAGTCTCTCATACTAGTAACTCACTGAACTCTTTCCCGCCCCTGTAAGTCCCATAACCCTAATGGAAAGCACGATAAGCGAAGTGAAGCGCAACTCTATAAAAACATACGCTATCACAATGTCATCTTGGCCGATGGAACTGCGATAGCCGCTTGAGTCAGCATCACGAAAAGCGGAATAATTGGATCCATGGGCGTCCGGGGAATGTTGGTAACTCGAAGATGCGACTTCGGATGGTGAGAGCGTGTGGGAGGCATTGGTAAGGCTGGGAGAAATACTATGGTGTAACATTAGCTCAGTCGAGTAGGTGACTCTCGTGCTCACGTTGGGAACCGCTCTGGAGGGGTCGCAAATATCGGTCTCCGGCGAGGAAAATCTTTACAAACATCATCAGAGGAACCAGGGAAGCTGACAAGCGTCAGCGTTATAATGAGCTTCGACCAACCAAGAAGTGTGCGTACTTGTCTCCCAGGGAGTCACTATCAGAAACGCCGGGGTCTTGGATCCTGTCCTGTCGGATAGGTCAGTCAGCAAACTGGTGTCTAGGCATTGGACCCACAGTTAGGACACTAGACGGCGACGTCGATCCACGATATTTATGAGGCAAACTTTGGAGTATGTGCCCATCAGTGTCAAGGACATAGCACAAGTAAACGGGGGTTATTATGGGAGAAGACCTACCTCTCTTGAAGGTATACGGCACCTGTGAACATTAAGCAGCTAGACCAGTAAAATAAAGCATAGAGCACTTGCCATCTTCCTCGATTATTCGGTAGTTTCGCGATAGCACCTCCTCAAGACGTTTCTCACGAGAAAAGTCTGCAAGTTCGAGTAATCCCTACCATTTTCCGTTGAAATTGGGTGTGCACGACTAGGTAGTTGATGACGAACCATCTGCAGCATCTCAATCCATAAATTATCGTGCGTGAGCGCAACCTTCGCATGAGGTTCCTGATGAGAGGTATTTAACTGCAGTCACTGCAATTGACTCAAAGATTACACGAACCTTCTTCAGCATATGTTGATTGATCAAATCACCAGGATGGAAAGTCTATCAGCAAGCATGACAAGCTGCCGTGTAAGACAATCGTATATAGACGGACCTGGGATACATCCGGCACGCAATTGATCGCCATACGTGTATCCGTGTAAAGTCGACTGTGATGTATGGAAAAATCTTGATCCACTGCATTGTCCGTGGCAGCATGAGTGTCAGATGATTGTGTTGACTCAGATGGTCTACCCCATAGAAGGTTGTTTACATAGGTCCCAAGCCCCCCAAACGTACCCTGCGGAGTCTTGACATATACGGTTTTCAAGAATAGTAACTTGTTGACCGTGATCCTGAATCCACGAATGAAGACTGTCTGGTTAACCCCGCAGCGTCTTTTATCAATGATGCAGTTCGGAATCTCGTAGGGTGACTCGGGGCCAACACGTCCCATGAAACCTTGCATGACCACCCAACGATAAGCCTGCGCAGTGACGCTATTGTTATGGATTTGCCCCACTTCGAACTTGAGGGAACGCAGGTTTTGAATGCTGGAACAGCTCTGGTCTGTTGCTCCCAGGGACCATGAACGTGCTTTATGAAATCTGGTAATGAGATAGAGGGAATCATTGTTGATCAGGCGGCCAGCCTTTTCGGTTGCACATTTGTACCAATCAACCCCACGTTGAATCGCTTCGCCTAGGAACGTTTTCTCGTTGTGTAGATCACAGCTTTCAGCACCTTCTGGTAGAACAAGAACTGCGCCATCTCCCACGGACAGGCTAAATTCGTAATCGGCCCTGCAATAACTCCTGTTTCCGAGTTCTCTGAGTCCCATGTAAAAGTAACTTACTTTGATGGCCTTTGGTCGCAATTGTGAACTTGGGCAGATACGAGTTGCACGGAGGTGCGTGGAAAAACTCCATGAGTAGGTGACACTGCGTTGGGCTGGGTATCGAGATCTCTTTGTCGATCCAATGTAACAGGCGTAAAGCCCTCTCGAACGAGCTCGGGATATGGTTGCTCGTCGTGTGGTAGTGTAATGTTGAACAGCACGTCGAAGCTACCATTCTTTGGTGTGACAATGCCAATGTCACCGATCTTCAGTCCCTCCAGCTGATAACTTTCGCAGAGCTCAGTCTTGAGTTGTGGAGTCCATAATGGATATCCGAGATGAGCTCCAAGCAGACATCTTGAGTATACTTCATGGGGGGGAAAGGACATGTCGTGTTCTAACTTCTAACGCCCATCTTTTGAATCGATATCAATATTGAATGTTGAATCGCCGACTCAACGTTCAACACCGACTTGTGTCATACATCTCTCAGAAACGACCCCAGAGCGACAGGCAAAGCAAAGACAGGTCACTCCATCAGGACACCACTGTAGGATTCGGCATAGAACATCAATGTTTCATGGGCAATGCAAGCACGCCAGGATTACATCAGGAAAAGTACAGGTCCCCATTATTAAGGGCTCATTCAGTAACCCTCCAACAAGTAGGATAGGATAAGTTAGGATAGTAGCCAAGTATAAGTGCACGCTTAGCTGAGTCTCAACTTTATTTGGATCATGCCATTACCACCCCTCTGACCTGAGCAGCGACAACACATCCTCCATCACTTGGCACTCCTATTCAACATCATCATCATCACTGTTACCAGCATCTGCAAAAAAGGTTTATGGCAGTTGTACCCTAGTACCACTCTATCATACATGTAGTAATCTGTAGTCAACAATGCCATAGCTGTTTACCTACATCAGCAACAGCCTCAAAGCTTACTTCTATAGTGGCAACGTCAACAATGGAGCCACTGCGGCAACATACAGCGACTCTATTTTGCTACGGGGATGCTACAGCGGACAACTATAGTAGTTTTCGGCTATGATAAGAATGGTGTTGTGTAAATAGGGAAAAGAATACTGACCGGAACAGTTAGTCTCGTTGTCAATGATACAATAAAACACGTACTGCCCGTTGTCCCAAGGTGGGTGAGGACGAGGGTGATGGTGATGGTGGTGATGGTGATGGTGGTGATGGTGATGGTAGTGATGGTGATGGTGGTGATGGTGATGGTGATAGTGACGGCAAGAGTGAGCAGGTGATGGCAAGAGTGAGTGGGTGATGGTGAGAGTGAGTGGGTGACAGCGAGAGCGATGAGGGTAACGGTGATAGTGAGGGCAAAAGTGAGCGGGTGACAGCAAGAGTGAGCAGGTAACAGCAATGGTGCTCTCATGGAAACATTCGTGCTTGCATGGTGGGGTGGTGAGGGTGAGGGTGGGGTGGATGAGGGCAGCATGATGGCAACAGCAAGACACTCTTGTTGCAGTGTTGTTCTTGTGGTGATGGTGTTGTTGAGCACACAAGCATGTGTGCACAGCCATCCTGTCATTGTTGTCCTGTTGCTGTTGCTGTCCTGTTGCTGTCCCGTCAGGCGATAGTGGTAGAAATTTGCAAAATGGTATGGTAACTACAGTGTTGTCATATTGCAGGTTATCCAGTAATTAATACTTTTGCAATATCCTGCTCATAGGATGCAAGATCAGCTGTCAGATGAGTGGCGCTGGTCTTGCACCAACTTTGCAATCTCTTCTGACATATTGCAATATCCCTGTACTAGTGTATGTATTGCAAAATTTGTTGCAAGACTCAGATCATGCTGCAATATTGCAAAATATCAACTAGTGCTGCACCAGCGTCACATTGCAAGATCATACTGATTCATACATAGTAGCATTGTGCTGTGTATTGCAAGACCACCACCCCGTCCGCACCTGCCCTGCCTTGCAAAACCATCACTCTGTCCACACTGTCCCGTCTTGCAAAATCACAGGGTCCGACCTGTCCAATGGCATAACAACAACAATGGGTGCACCCTTGTCCAGACTGCCCACCCTCTCAATCACCAACGACATAATGATGCCATTGCAGTCATTTATATGCAAGCGGTCACAGTTGTGCACTTTCGGATGACCATGCCCAGTCCCCCATCCCCTCTACCATTGTAGATAACAAGGGGTTGCTGATAACCTTCTGGACTAAACCAAACAGGTCAAAAGCTAGCGAAAAGTAAGAAGGGTGCGATATATTCGACCCTAAAGGGATTCAAACACAAGCTGATGAATAGGAG
>JBBPJQ010001023.1:0-13890 GCA_038088795.1 Boletus rex-veris
CAGGTGATAGAATTCACGGCGCCTTCTGTTCCTCTCAGCAGGATGATATCTGTACCCCGTAAATCATGGTGCGTCGCGTGTTCTTGTTCGTCTTTGCGTCCACGCTCACGTCTCACATCGCCTTCCCTCCCTTCAGCTTCCTAGAACAGCACCCTTGCAAACAGACATGCCATGCCCCCACTGCCTTCCCAGAAACCGAGCCCCGTCTCGCCCTCATGACGTTTACATGTCCCTGTGGCAACCTGCGCCCGGTGGTGCCGTGTTCGGGGACGAAACTCACGCTCGCCTTTACAGGTGAATGCGGATCAAAAAGCGCAGCAACACAAAATGACATCATACATTTCTTCAAGCACGAGCATGTCTTTGCCCATTCAAACAGTCCCTAACATATTTTAGCATATATTGGATTATCGCCCCAGTTCCAGACCCTCTGGTTAGTAGAAGAGGATACATAGTGGACAAATCGCCCCTTGAGACAAGCGACAAGCCGCAGTGCACGCGCCGTACAATCCAGCCCACCAACAAAATGTTCCATCCCCGAGCGCAGCGGTCGTCGCACAATAAACATGGAGGTCTGGATTATGGTGTAGAGACATAGACGAGTTCTGTAATGGGAAAGACGATGTCAGCAAGGCGCAGCCGACTGGCAGCAACGGATGGCGAAGGAAGCTTGTTGATATCGTCATACAGCGTCAGTGCTAGGGAGAGGTCAGACAAGGATGAACATAATCCCGTGATCATCCTGTTCATGCCAGCCTTCCCCACAGGTGATGGAACACATAGGGGAACGTTTCAAGCCCTCGGTATAGAATTAGACTTGGAAGTAACGTATTCTTGGAACGTCTACCCGCGAGTGTTCCAGATGCTCTTCCAAAGACAACCAACCTCCTGTGAGCCTGAAAAGACTCCCAGCAGGTGCAACATGTATCGGTCCATGCCCATTTGATGTGAAGCGAGTTCGCAGAACTGCTGTACCTTGCCATTTGCGGGAGACATAGGGAGCCCATAGACGGAAGTATTCTCGACCATCTGGAATGTCGGTTCGCTGGGCTGCCACTTGTGGGACAGCATCGCATAGCAGTAGAATCCCTCCACTTCACTTCGAATACGTGCATGGTCGAGGTGAGCCCGAGTCGTCATTGTAGACCGTAGCTCGTCATAGATCGGGAGTTCCTCGAATGCTGCTGCTTGCTGTGCTTTGTCATGGAGATGACCCGTCACGATGTCAATGAGCACACGTGGCATGTGGCGGATGGTATCCTCGGCCACCATTTTGATTGTGGGAGATACTGACAATGAAGCTCTGTCCAACACCTTCAAAGGTTGCTGTTATTCAATATCGACAATATAGCATACCTCGAATTTCTGGGTCGGGTGATTGCTCGAGCTTTGATAGCATCATCTTGAATGCCGCAAATGCTTCGCTGTGACATCCCATGCCATGTAATGTAGCATATTTCCTCTCATACCTTCGATGGGATGATGTGTCAAGTTTGATCTCTTGATAATATGGATTAGCAAGGTCCGTTTAGTTCGATGTGAAAATCCATACCTCGTTGCTGCGCTTGAGAAGAATGTCATAGATGTTCGGGGGCTCGAGTGAGCGTTCGTAATAACCTCATCATGGTCATATTCTTTCGAGTCCCTGGCAGTGTCACCGAGCTTCTCTAGCTTTTCGATGCAGCGAGCTTGAAAACCTGAGATGTTTGATGTTGAATCAGCCCTTGCTACTAACATCGCTAGTGGAATCCCTTACCGAGTTCCCATTGCGTTTGTCCATCATGGACACTTGTATCCTCCAGTAGCTCTTTCTCCATCTGTCCGAAACACTCAACCGCCTCCAAGAGGCGATCATTTCCTTCCGAATTGTCGTACATGACGCGGTAAAGAATAGACCTAGGGGCCTTGAACCTATCCAACAGGAATATTACACTCTAGCCATATTTGAATATCATTGAAACCATACCTCGGTCGCGACATTCAATAATCCATGCACTGACCCGCTGATCAACCTCAAAGTCGCCCATTGCGTCAGCATCGTGTCCGGGGTTGAGGGATCAAGGGACGATGCAGCAAAGTAAGCTGCAACCGCTTCGTCCCGTTTCCCAGCATGCGACGCCTCTTCTCCGGCTCTCTCCAGAGTCGTGATGCATCGTGACGTAAATTCTGATGACGAGGGTTGAATACTCTATTCTACTGCCAGATGCACAGACGAACCAGCGAGCCAGTCGATGATTAACTTGTTGATCCTCAAGTACATCGGTATTCGTTATCTCTAGAAGAGACTCTGCGGCATTATATACGGCCTTGAGCGTACAGGGCTTCACATTGATGATTCTGTTCAAATGCGTGGATGATCCGGGTGAGTATCAGCTTTGTTCCTGGTTGGTTTGTTCGAGACGTGCGATTGTGTTGCACAGCAAACCTGGATGTCGTCAGTAAGCATAAATCAAGGTGACGGTAGTCGCACCCGAGCTTTCGTCCCGTGCGCGGAAATCGGCACAAAAGGTGTTGATAACTTGGTCGAGGCCGATTTTTTCCTGATTCGCTGTGCGTTGGGATGTGGCAGGCTGATCACGAAGTTTCGATAACCTTGTTGAGACTTAGTATTTTTACCCCTTTGATGAACACATTCAACAGAAAAGTTGTTGGCAAAGCGCGAAATAGGATGATGACAATAGACGTACTGGACTTTGCCTCCTGTAAAGGAGTTTGCACGTAGTGATCTGATGATGTGGCGAGCTTCGGCCTGCTCGTCGCAGAGTTTCTCGATAGTTTTTTCAAGACATGCGATTGTAGTACCTAGAAGACCTTAATCCCAACGACCTCTGAATCAGGGTGGAACTAGACATACTCGGGCTCTCCTCCAGTGTCCGTGGGGACTGGACGAGGCTATCCCAGCCTTGGTCGGCATTTGGGCTGTCATTTAGTATTTTATGATGGGAATTATGGGTCTTCTCAAGTCCAGCCTTCTTCTCAACATTTTTGTGCCGCCCACGTGGTAGTACCTACGACAACAAACATGGTTAGAAATGCATCCGGTTCCTGATCCAAGTGCACTTACATCGTCAAAGTAGGATGAAGAAAGCACGTCACAAAGACTATGGATGGCGATCTTATTGCCCCCACCGATCGCAAGGTCATGGTTTGATGAGATAGCCATGGACTCGATGTCAGCTGCATGTTGAATGACGGGCCCGATTTGCTCGTCTGTCCTGGTGTCCCAGAAAGAAACCGATGAACCAATAGACGCTGCAATGAACGCGCCGTTCCTTGCCAGGGTCATAGAATGAACATCGAGGGTGCTGTGAACGCTCCAATGCAAGAGCGAGGTCCCACTGGACACGTCGAGGCAATGGATACTCCCATCTTTGGATAAAGCAAAAATGCGCTTCTATCGCTGGTCCAGAAGAGGCGTTGATTTAAACTCAAGTTGGACATGAGGGGGATGTTGATGCGGCCATTCTGTTTGTCGTAGATCCGAATAGAGTGGCACGCCCAAGTCGCAGTGGCAGAGAAACGTCTGTCAGGCGAAAAATTTCGGGCGCAAAGTTCGCATATGAGACATCATATCCTAGGGACCATATCTGATTTCGAGTCGTAGGCATTTTCCTGCTTCAGTTCCGGGGACATGTAGTATGGCGTCTGATCCCGCGGGGTCTGTGTCAAGGTTGAGCAAGAGGAAGAAAACCATGACACGTACCCCATAAGTGTTGGCAAAGCTCGCCTGTGGGAGCACTTTCGACAAACCAAAGTCGCTGAGTTCGACTGAATTGTTTTCGTCGAGAAACAGACGAACATGGAAGAGATATGGGCGATACGCGAGCAAGACAGCTACCGGACACGCACCGTGATCTGGTTTCAAGTCATGATGCAAAATCTGGGGTCGGCTTTCCCTGCCATTTACATTGGGAATAGTGTTGGGTAGATGATGACAATGTTGCAAGGCCAATAACGTAGTTCCAAATGGTGTCCTCCGGAATGGGTCGATTGTATTTTTGTGCTTGTTTATGATGCCAGAGAGGTCACCACTTATAGAGGATGCTGGCATCTCTGTCAACATATCAGTCGTGATATCGTACGATCGAGGTCTTTGAGGATATTTCTACGAGTAGAAAATAAGGAGAGGAAACGAACGATTAACTCAACATACACTTCTGCGACGATTTGCTTCCTGTCACGGTCGCTCATGCGCTCAAAGTTGAGTTCCTTTCTTGCAAGGATGTAGTAGTGTGGGAACCTGATGAGATGAGATGAAATGGGGGTGGCAGACGGTGAGGCCTTGAGGACTCACCAAGCCATCCGACTTTCTTCGAACTTTCGAATGATGCGTTGTCGTCGGCGCTGTTGGTGAGTAAAGGAACGACGTAGTCTTTCGGGGGATGTCAGTCACGTGATCGCGATATCCGCACGCGGGTCCAGCCCGAGGCCTGAGGCCTTGAAGAATACCTAGCAGACGACGAGAAGTGATATATTTGTGCTAACTACGGGTATTGAGATATTCAAACTTCTACAGAGATGACTCAATCATCATCTCAATTCTCCTCAGGTTTGCCATGGGAAGTTGCCAATGCGAATAACATCTCCAGGTCTTGCAGTCAACTACGATGATGATCGAGGCTTAGAGCACTGCTATTCAACACATCTCAACTGTCAGAGCTCCGGGTTTGGCACCAAAATTTAAAATTAATCATGCATGCCTTTCAATTTGCTGACTTCGCTTGTCTGCAATGTCATATTTATATACCTAGAGTTCACTGTGTGTATGACGTGTGTACGTGTACACGACACAACATTGATCAGTGAGGGTGCCTGTCATTGCTTGACCACCTTTGCCTTCAAACGTTTCATCTGAAGTTCCAGATTGTGAGTACGAGCCACAAGTTGCTGCCTGTCCTCCTGCTTCTTCTCCATCTTTGTGACACGTGCACTGATCTCAACAATGAGTTCCCTCAGATCCATCCGGGCCTGAGATGTTGACAGGAAGCTCAAAGCTGCTTTACCTTGTGGACGGCGAATTTCAAACTGCCCTGTCACCTTCCTCAGCCAATAATATGGAGCATGAGATGACTCACCTACAATATGGGATCGGGGTTCGTGTAGAACACATGCTCCGTGTTGTTCGCTACCTTCTGTTTGAGGGGGCCATTCATATTTCGAACTACGGTATTTGCATGCGTCACATGCCTTAAAGGGACATCATGGGTGAGAAGTGCTCATGAGTGATGAAACTCACCCTCGGAGCTTCCTGCACTCCCAACATTTCCAGTCGATCTTGTGCCTTGGCTTTTCCTTCGGCAACAGCCACAGGACTAGCTAGGACGTTCCCCTCCTTATCGCGTCCGATGGGCTCCTTCGACTTGAACTTCTTTCTTCCCTTGGGTCGCAGCGCTTGGTCATGTTTGGCTGGATGTTTTTCGCCCTTCAAACTCGTCCAGGTCCTGGGGATCCCGGGATTCCGTCGTTCGGAAAGGCAGTTGCCAGGTGTAGCCACTGTCATGAGGATTACTATATGTCATTGGCACATAAGTTTACTCTCACAGCTCCTGCTACCTCTTCCATAATCAGGCTGCTGGTCTTCATTTCTATTCGTGTCAAATGTCAATGTCATGTTGGCTTCAGAGCTGGTCATCAGGTTTGTAGACATCTGAGACCTTCCCACCTCTTCCAAAGGTACCATGGAAGACAGAAACCACGCGTCCGTCGTAAGAGTCACTATAGTAACATGATGTACCAGAAGAAAGGACGTAGAAAGGACTGACCTGGTGAAGGAGGGGCTAACCACCATGAATCATCTTCCTTCACCATAGAGGATATGTCTGCTGGTACGTCAACATATTCCAGAGCTGTAATCGAAGGGTCACCTTCATGAACATGTTCGAAGTGGAGTGTTTCTAGCTCAAATCCACTACTGAAATGACGAAACAGCATCTCATCCAAGCTTCCAAGAAGTTTGGGGTGGGGTGATCTGGTGCTTGGTGGAGGAAGTTGACGCTGGAATAGAAATGAGGTATAATACATACCTTTGAAGGATGACGAACGCTTACCAGCTCGGCATCCAGTCTATCCCGCATCCAGGGCATCCAGATATCTTTTGGTCCCGCGATTCGAGGGATGATTTTGAGAGCAGCCCTGACGCGGGCCGCAGCGAGGAGAACTTTTTCGTCTAAGGTGTAGGACAAGACCATGGAGGTCTTTTTCTCTTCTTTCGGCTGGAGAAATGTTAATGAGTCTCAGGTGGTGTCAACGACTGAAAGTTGAACGTTGAACCCCAGTCAAAAGTGACGAATGGTGCTCCCGAGTGGCTGTTTGTGTGTTTCGTGGGTGTTTTGGTTCCCGAAGCACACTGACTGAACCAGTGTTTCGAACGAAACAGCCGCCGAAGTACGAAAAGATAGTCCTATGGAAAGCCAGACAACCTCGCTCGATTTTCCTACGCCACCCGCCGATGTCCATACCGAAGTGCGGCCCACTCCACTGGCAGTCACCTCTACACGAAAAACACACTTCCAACTATTTGTGGTTGTGTTAAAATTCACTCAAGTCAGGGCAGCAAATTTGTCGAGTTTGCCTGTCCGCAACTGTACCTTCAAAGGTTGGCCTCATACCCTCGTGCGATCCCTCGTGAATCCCTTGCGAGGGACACTATGCCTCTCCACCATCACGGAGGGTCTCACGAGCGTCTCTCGCTACACATTCAAGTTGTCCATGATTTTTCACACATTCTGTCCGTCACTGCCGCAGTCCCCGTCATGCACTATCACCACAATACGAAACACGAGTAGATTCTTATTTGACAAGGCACGACAAGTCAGCAAAAAAAAAGATACTATTTATGGCCCACCCCTCCCTGCGTCTAATTTTGATAATTCTGGGGAAGGTCTGTCGCCTTCCGGTCCAGGAGCAGGCAGGTGAGGGGAAGGAATACCAAGTGCCAGAGGACCTCCATATTGACCGTAGAAGTGGGGAGCTGAATCGTAGACCGCAGGTTGTGCAATTGTGCATCTGCCGACACAGGAGGGATACGTGCATGGTCACCATCGTTGTATGGTCCCCGATGCGTGTGGTGTCCCATGAATGGGCCACCATAGACGCCAAATTCTGGATGCCCATACCTATCGCCACCTTGATATGGTACAGGTTCTTGGCGCACGAACGGCATCTTGCCTTGCGCTGCAGGGAACCCACGCACAGCTTGGTAAAGCGGCGGATACGCCAAACGGTCATACGCACCAAAAGGCATTCCAGTCTGATGACCAGGGGGCCTGTTTGCGATTGTCTGGGGGAAACCATCTCAGGGCCAGTGGTGAAAAGGATTCCAGCAACTCGTTGTCCAGGGAGCCCGTTTGCGATCAGCTGAGGGGAAACCATCTTGGGTGCTCTCCCAGGGGCATCAGCACCAGCCGGAGCCACAGACAGATCAGGCTGAGCAGCAGGCAGGCTACTAAACGCACCATCCACTCTGCAGATAACAGCCTCCGTGTCGCTACAGAAGCTGACATAACCAAACCTCCCGGCCCACCGAATCATCTATGGACTTTGTAGTCCCTGCAACTTGTTGAGCAGGGGATGTGGTTGCCCCTGTGGCAGCTTGAGCAGGGGCAGGCATACCTGAAGCCTCCTGGACATCCAACGTCGTCGAAGCCTCCACAGCTTCACCTTCTCGCTCTGTGTTTCCCTCCTGTTGCATGTGCTTGTGGAGACTGAAGGGATCAATCTCAGGATCCTCTTCACGAGCTCTGGTGCTCCTGGTGACGACACAAGGTTTTGGCCATGCAGGTGGCGCAGCAACAGAAACGATCGCGGTCGCATCGTCGTGGCAGCCAGCAGGAACAACTTCAATTGAGTCGAAAGGGATGATGGATGGGCAGAGGGGGACTTGTGGCGCAACAACAGTGGCAACTTCATCAGCCACAGCACCATCCGATGAAACCATCCTCCGAAGAAGGTGAGCTAAGAGCCCTTCGCTTGATCGGCATCTGCACTGCCCTTCTTGGAAGCACAAGTAGCAGGTTCCCTCGAGAATTTGCGTTTACGAGAGGGTCCCGCTCGCCTTCAGATTGATCGACATCATCAACCGGACTACGATCTGGACTCCCTTCCCTTCTCCGCGCACTTTCTGGTTTGTACTTGGAACCAGACTCTGAGCTGATATCGAGATGTTGATCTGAGTCGCCGTCACTGCGCTGGCACAGTTTTCTTATTCTTTGTGATGACCACTTCAACGACATCGCGAGTCTTTGGCTTCTTTGTCCAACTGAGTTGGGGCCTCTGGAGCATTGTTGACGTCGGCTTCTGGCAGCACCTCATCTGAATCAGGCATGGAGATGACCTCGACGGGCTGTGATGCTTTTTTATTCTTCTTAACGCGGGTAGCAGCTACGTTTGCACGGCAGAGGGGGCATTGTCGATCGACGGTAAGGTTACAAGACATTCTTTTGCCGCGCTCGTGAGACAAGTCAGGTGCTAGGGCGGCACCATATGACCGGTTGACTCCCATTTGTAAGATACCCTGGATCCTAGCCATCAGTATCCTGCATCCGAACCTATCTCATTACCATTACTTTACCTTTCCTCTCAGAGATCATCTTGAAATATAACCTATCTTTCGAAGAATCGCACAGTGCTGCAAAGGAGCTCTGAGCATTCCGCCAGCGTAAGGTCGGAGATGCTTTTCGAACCTCCCTTTGGCTCTCGACTGCCGCTGCTCGCCAGGGAAGGGAACATTGTCGGGGTAGTTGTAGCAAATTACCCCACTGCTGGCAAGCTTCCCAGGTAAACTTTTCCAGGGAAAAAGCTTGCCGGACGCACAACTACACTCGACTTTCTCTGCAAGAGGGAGTTAGCTCAGAGGTAAGGATATCGCTTGGCGTAACCTACTCAGCTCAGCGCTGCAACGAGTGCCCTCTGCACAGGTCCATGATCTTCTCGGTCGTTCGGATCAACTATCTCAACGCCTTCATCCGCATCCTCGGCATCCTTCTTACACTCCTTCTTCTCGCTCTCCTTTGGATTGTTCTTGGGCACTTGCTCAGCTGGAGCATCAGAGGCCACAGTGACATGGTCAAGGGAATTCCTGTTGCTAGAAAGGTGTCAGAAACCAGCACCAGCCTCGCATGGAGTCACCCACTATATGTGTGCCTTGAAGTGTGCGAGGATCTCATTGTCGTCGGCGCGGCAGTGATCGACGAAAAACTGTTATCAAGATCAGTCAGTACTCAGCGCTCAGCACGGTCATGCAAGGGACATACATTCCGTGCCCCCTCAGTGGTGAAAACATGCCTGAGACCACCATCTTGGTTCACGACCTTCCCTGCAATTAGGAAGGCCCCTTCAATAGTGTATGCCTTTGCCATCGAGTTGAACTACCACATGATCAGCAAATCAGTGCTAAGAATATGCAATGAATCCATACCATAAGAATCATGTTCTTGATGACCTTCACAAACGTCTGTTGCCGATGGGCGACTGTCCTCTCCGCGTCTATCAAGGATCCTGCTTCTGCAAATGTCATCAAGATTTCATTCCACATGTCTGGGTATTCGGCGCGAAAGAGTTGGTAACACTTTGCCATTTGCGACGCTGTTCACCAATCAGTCATCAGCGGTGCAGCACACAAGAAAACATCGTTCAACCTACATTGGGTGGCCTCAACTATATCGCTCTTTGGGATCCGCACCAATTCCTGGGCCTTGGCCCGGCGCCCCTGTTTGCTGCGATTTCTTTTTTTGGTACAGATTCCAGCCATTTGTCGAGTTCAGTCTTGCGAACTGTCGTGTGTAACAGTCAACAAGCTGTGAGAAAGAAATCCCGACCTGACCGGCCAGCTGCCAAGAGAACTGATCATTGATGCCTGCAAACCCTTTCTCCAGAATCTCTGCCACAGCGGAGGATATACTCCGAGTCTGTGGTTTATTCACGCGAACAAACACGCTGTGCCCCGCACAACTTATACCGCACACTTATTATGATTTTTAAACGGTTTTCACACTCCAGTTTATTATAATCACTTATTCTGGAGGCTACGGGAAGTCATCGATTCATCTACTATCGTAGCGGGTTCCAGGTTTGTGCACGGAAAATGTGTGTGGTATCGTCGGTTCTCGAATCGGGATTTCAACTTTGTAGCCCCTTTCGTGCGATTGTTCGTCTGGTTTGCGTTCACTTTCTGGTTCGACGCTCGTTAGTACGACAACATTGTGAAATTTTTATTGCTTTGAATAATCTTTGGGCGTTTCAAAGATGAAAGGTGTGTTATTTCCGTTTCGTGCTCTGCTCAGTCTTAATTAGACGTTTGGACTTTGGTTGTCGTGCGACCGCCTGGCACTACATCCAATGTGGACCATATTGTAATGTTCTTTGAGTTACGCGGAGATTTCGAATTCGTTGGTAACGATTCGATGGTGCCGATGAACGAGCAACGTATTGTGTATCCGCGTGGGGCGTTGTTACCTGTTTTGGTGACGGATGTTGTACGGTTGGTCGAGCAGTTCCAGTACTTCACGAAGGCACATCTTTTAAGTCAGCATCATGGGATTTCTGTTTCGAAACAAGATAAGTGTGTGTACTGGGTCCAGGTTTGCCTGAAGGGCCGTTGAATTTGTTTATCGATCGTGTAACTTGACCGTGATCATGGAGCTGTTGTCTCTTTGTCACTTTTCTCGCCGTTAGCCCGTGCGGTGTCACCACCTGACATCGTGCAATCACACCACGAGTCCGAAGGCTTTGACATGCTTGTTTCTTATTATATAATGTACAATATGTATGAATAGCGAGCAGAAAAAGTATGAGTTGTACAAATATACCTTTCCTATTGTTTGATAATCCAGATATGTAGTGTTGGAAAATCAGTGTTATTAAAGTATTTGCTGTTAAGGAATGACAGCGCCTGCTGCGAGGTACAGTTGCAAGTAGGTGCCCAATTCTCAAGAAGGTATTCAACCTTTGTTTGGCTATGATCTTGTTTGTGGGCGGTGATCTTGGCTTCCGGGTCACGTTACTTGGCATGCCAAAGCATCGCGACTCAATGCAAGCACAGCAACTCGTCTCTTAACAGACCCAGAGCATGGAAGGAATGTTCGACAAGCGCTTTCAAGACGATCGCCGGTTGTTCTGGGTGGAGATCGCGGACGTCGACGGCGGCCCATCGGTTCTCTATGTCTTGAACAGCAGCACAAGACCACCAAAGCCGATGGTTGGGCATTTTGCATACGACTTTTTGAGCCTGGGTTTCCAGGTGTATTATCTGGATGGCTGGAAGAATATATCTATCATGGACATAGAATTGCTAGTGTGGCATCCTGCAGGGAACCGTTCCATCGTCGATGTCACGCGAAGCGGACTTCCATTTTGGAAGCCAATGAACAGTGGCAGCGAATCTGGATGTCCTTGCAAGTTTCAAACCGTGCAAGGACTCCTTTCCCATTTCCAGCATGCGTTCGATGTCAGCAAACTAAAAGTCACTGTGTTGTCTCCTATCTCCACGCTTGGACCAGATGATGGGAGCGAGTCTGATGCTATGTGTGTAGATGGAGAGGTGGTGAGTTGTCAAACCATATGTAGATTGACAGGTGCCTGAAGTTGTGCTTAAGTCAACATCCTTAAGCCTACCAGCCAGATCCGTGGAAGACGTGGAAATGATTGTGTCCCGCAGGAAGCACGCGGATGCGTCAACGAGCATGCAAGACATGGCAGGACCAAGAGCAGACTCGATAATGTCCTTTGAATTAAGGACAATAAAAGAGCTCGAGAAAAAGGTTCATGGTCGACAACTGGAGGTCACAATATGGCGCGCCGGTTACAACAAGGTAGTGGAGATTTACAATGACACGCTTCTTAGGGAGGAACGCGCACAGTCGATGAGGATTGGAGCGGAGACACGCCTGGAGAAGTTGGAGATCGAACACTGTCAGGCATTAGACCAAGCACAGAAGAAGGACGAGGAACATGCAGAGGAGATCACACGACTGAAGGAAGCAGTCAAAGCAAAACCAGAGACCTCCAGAGACCTCAGGAAAGCCTATAGGCTGATGGGTAGGATTGATGAAATGATTTGCCTGCTGGATGACTCATATGTGTGTGGCATGTAAGTGTGTATTGCTCCCAAACAGCTGTGTAGCTGACAGGGACTCCTCAGTTGCTTCTCCACAATGTGAGTCAAAGGGTGATATGTGGGGAGTATATGGACTGAAAAGTATCGGTAATGCAGGGTATTTCCAGTGATGACTCGATGTGGGCACACAATGTGTGTCGAATGCATGGTCAGGAGATGGGTTCATGAAGCAATGAAGCCTCCACGCCACCGAGGTAATGAACTCAGCCTTACAAGGACAACCTGCCCGATGTGTCGCGCACCATATCCACGGGTGAAGGCTATACAGGTCAACGGTCGACTAGAACGGTGTCCATCTTGCAACCCGTTCATTCACAGCGTGCAAGTGGGTCAGATTGTATTGGATACTCTCACAGGTCTTTCACGGGCGGTCCAAGAGCTCAATGAACTTATTCCTGGAGACAAGGATGTGGAGGAATTGGTGGTCAAGTATGGCCGAGATGATGGGACAGAGATGGTGGAACATCTCAATAGGCGGAAGTAAGTACCAGATCGGTATGAGGTTCCGATATTGATGAGATTAAATATACTCTTTACAGGCAGCAAGAGGACCTATGGAAAATATTCAAGTGTTTTTTCTCCAAAGAGAGCTCGCAGGCCATTTTCATGCAAGCAGAGCGCCTAGACTCCGTATGGGAAGTGAGCATGAGATCAGCAGAGTTTAGAGCACAGTACTATCAGTAAGATATGAGGGACTAAATACTTCAGATGTCACTACATAGTTCATATCTAATGATGAGATGTATGTGGTAGTATCAATTACTGATGCGGTGTTGCCTTCCCGCTGTGAGTGTTTCCATACCTTTTGATTCCTGACGGCTCCTGTGGTTCCGAGACCGGGAGTCTCGGAACCACCGACGATTCCAAAGTACTCGCCTTTCATCACCCTCAGTATACATTCTGATTTATCTCACACATTGTATCGTTACCATATTTTGTGCTTGGGAGCTCATGATGCTTGTGAAGCAGCCTCCTCACCCCATATCTTGCAGATCCGGAGAGCACACACCCGGTCTCACTATGTGTGAATGAAGCCTAAGTATGATTGCTGGTAATCGGTTCCCTCGAGTACATCCACCACATTTTGGTCTAGTTACATCACCGAAGCGGTGAGTACATTCTCGATGTTCCAGCACATGCTACACTAATGCTTCTTGTTGATTCGCTCAAAACTTTCCTAGGTATAATCCTTGACGACTCAAAAGCACATTCTCGGGGACCAACACACTGCCGAATTTGGGTGCGGAATCAAAGAGGCTCACTTCAGAAGGGAAGATGCCATCGAAATCAAGTCTGCGTGTTTAATCCTGAACGCGGGTCAAGCACATGTGTATCAAAGCAACCGATAGAACGGCATGTTGAAAAGTCGTGTGCCGGGAACGGGACGCGAGCGACGCAGGACGAAGCGGTAATGTTATTCATGATAACGAACAAAGTACAGTAGTGCGAGCGGCGACAAGATAAACTATGTACTGTATAGTTGTTACGTAAGCAGTAGCATAGTGAACACGGCTTGAATTACTGTCCCATCTTTGGTCGCCATGTATTTCGTAGCTACACTGCACCAGTATGTGCCACCTGGCGATGTCCGAAGAGTGGGAATCTATTAAGTAATCGAGAGGGTTGATTTGAGAGTCTGCCGGGCTGGATTCAACCGTGGTCTCGCTGGGCTACTAGCTAGTAGCCCAAACATCGTATTCGGACGGTGAGGCACCTACCCAGGAGGCAACGTGCCAACACTTCCCAACGATTGAACGCGGCTACCGGTTATTGTTACA
>JBBPJQ010001024.1:0-13887 GCA_038088795.1 Boletus rex-veris
TGTAGTAACTGTCGTTCCTCCTGCAGTGTGAGAGCCTCAGCCTCTGCTTGTTCCAATCGCTGGCACATGTCGGCAATCATTCCGCGAAGGTCCTTCTCCAGGTCATTCGCGAGAGCATGATGGACTTTATAAGATTCCAACTCTTCATGAAGCTTCCCTTCGGCACGAGTGTGTACCTCCGATATGTCTTGAAGCTGCTGGCGTAGTTCATCCAGCTCGTGCTCGCGATCCTCAAGATTACCGGTAAGGACATCAACCTTGTGTCCATACTTTGCTTCCAGACTCGCTAGATTGCGCTGATGGTCCGCTTCTAATGTCCGTATTTGTTCGTCAGTGTCTGTAAGCCGACGCTCGAAGATATCTTTAACAGTGATGGAGTCTTGAACAACGTCGTCGTGGAGTTTTTCCAGATCGGCGAAGTTTTCTAGCGAGTTTTGCAACTGTGCCCTGACGCTCTGAATTTCTGCCCGTAGACCAGCGATATCTTCCGCTTGTTCTGCCTGCGCTTGTAACTCCTCAGTCATCGTCGCGATACGCTCCAGAAGCTCCGCTTCGACTTCGGTATAGCGGGACTCTGTTTCTTCAACCAACTGTCTTGCTGCCACCAGTTCTAGTTCCTTTTCTTGCAGCGAATACCGCAAAAGGTCTATATCATGATCTACATCATGACCATATTGCTGCGTCGGGTTGTCTTGCGACTTCCCTGTTGCAGTAGTGATGTCTGATAACCGCTGGAGTAACTCATGTTTCTCCTTCTCCGCGCTGTCGATGAGAGTGCCCTTTTGTTCAAGCTCCCGGGTAAGGGCAACTAGCTGCGATTCCAAGAATGTAATGCGTTGGCAGGATCCCTGGAGTCGTCGAGTACAATCCTCGTATAGGCGATGAACGACGGCTAGAGAAATGACGGCTTGCTGCAGCTCCGTGTCGTCTTTGGGCGTTTCCGACTCAAGTGAGCGAGGGCGAGAAGCGACAGCATTCAACTGTTCGCTAAGATAATGATGATCACGGCTGAGAGAGTCTAACTCCCGGACAAACACGGCGTTTTCCGCCTCCAAGTCTGCCAAGTGTGCAGCAGTCTGTTGGTTCTCTGACGTTAGGCTCGCCACCATCGAGGACATTGCAAACAGCTCTGCCTCGTGGGCGTGCTTCGCTTGTTCCAACTGTAGTTGGATTCGTTCTGCCTCCTCGTCGGCTGCTTCCACTCTCTCGATCGCCTCATCCCTCGCCTCTCTCGCCTCAGCACAGTCTTCAACCATCGCCTCTTTCTGGGAAGCGAGAAGCTCAAGCTCCGACGTCATTTCTACGATGCGTTCTTCGTGGAGCTTCACGTTAGTCTCCAATCGACGGATGTCATGCTGATAATCGCCAATCTGGTCGGTACAGTGTACAATGCGTGCCTCGAGTTCTTTGATGCGGTCCTTAAGTGCCCGCACGACCTCGGATGCAGACATTGCTGAGAGTTGTTGAGCATGGAGAGTGTTGTACCGATCTTGAGTGAGGGCCAAATCCTCCCGTACACGAGCAAGATCATCCTGCAGATTTGTGACCTGAAGTGCGAGGGAGTTACGCTCGGACTCGATGTCCTGGTAGTTCTTGTTGAGGATGATGAAACGCTGCTCGGTTAGAAGAAGGTTTTGGTTTGCTTCTTCCTTAGCAGCCTCGGAGGTATTGGCACGTTCCTTCACGGCAGCAAATTGTCCTTCTACATCAGCCAATTGAAGACGCAAGCGACCACGTTCATCGTCTGACTCTGAGAACTCCTTAGCCATTGTGTTAAATTTTTGAAGAAGGGCATCGTGCTCGCGCACGTTCGTGGACAGTGATTGCTTCTGGTCGTCAATAACCGCGAGTGTGTCGTGTAACTGGGAACTAGAAGCAGCGAGATCTGCAAAGGTCGCGGATAGACGATCCTCAGAAAGATCTAGGTGGGTTTGCAGGTTGGATATCACCACAGCGAAAGCGGCCGCACAAGAAGCTAATTGCTTCATCCTCTGTTCCGCGCATGTGTTGGATTTGTCAGTCGCGACGTCGTGCGCGCTCTTCGTCAATTGTCTTGTTAAAGACGCGATACGTGTTTGAAAACTTTCAGTGGTTATGCGGTATTCAACCTCTGAGAATTCAAGCGCGCGCTTGAGCCCGTCGCGCTCGTCACGCAACCGATCGATCGCCTGCAACAAGGTCTGGATGTGATCTGCTAGAGCAGACTCGTCGGGGAATACTGGGCAGCCATTCGGTCTTTGCGATTGAGATGAGGAATGTTCTGTATCAAGCGACAAGGGTTCCATGGGGCAGTCATGGGTATCGAGTTCAGCCTGGAGAAGACTGTTGTAAATCTCAGTCAAGCAGCCAACGATGGAAGGAAGCAATGACTCACGCATGCCTAGCCTCCAACTCTTTGATTTGGGATTCGCGATCCATTAATAATTCATGGCTCTCGGCTACCTCGCGCTGAGAGGCATCGTACTGTCTGACCAGTTCTTCCTTCTCGTGAAGTAGTCGACTTTGAATGTCTTCACTACGGTGGACCTTTTCACACTCCGCCTTCAGTTGACTCTGCAGTTTTTGAATCCTGGCCTGACTCGTCCGGGTGGTTTGACTTTCAGCGACCAACTGCTCCAACGCCACAATCTTCGCCGCATCTTCATCGATCCTCTTCAATAGTTCCTCCTCTCTTTCACCGGTATGATCCATCTCCCTTAGCGATTCGAGTTCTTCCTCCTTCCTCTCCAAGGTAGACAAGAGCTCTGAAATGCGTTTCTGGCTAGCTTTGTCGATCGAGATGCATGCATTCTCCGCCTTGAATAGATTGTCCTGGGCTTGAGCGAGCTTCTTCTCCAGCGCCCGAAGACTCAAGTCTTTGTTGTGCAACTGGGTTTTGGTATCGTTCAGCTCTTGTTCCACAGCAGGGAGACGGAAATTCGAGACAGAGGAAGAGCGAGGTCTGCCATTCTTGCGAGGCATATTCGAGACACCCTTCGCTTCGTGAGTCTGTACGATGCGTTCCATCTCACGCACACGAGACTCGAGAGCGCGTTTCTCACGTTTGATGGACTGATGTTCTGCACTGGTCGCTTGAGAGTGCAATGAAACCGTATCAAGTGTCGACTCGAGTTCCCTCTTCGCGCGCTCTTCTGCTTTGAGTTTCTCTTGAGCGGACTGCAGAGCCAATTCAGCATTCTGGAGGGAGATGCGGTCTGTCTTGAGCTCGGAAGACCGAGCTGAAACTTCTGCTTCCAAATGGAGAGCGCGTTCAGCCTCTTTACTCAGCTGTGAAGGTGTCAACGGGGGTTTCGCACGACGTGAGACTTCCTACCTTGTAGACGGTTTCATTGAGTGTCGCCTGTAACTCCTCAAGCTCTGCTTCGCGTCTCATCAATTGAGTGCGTAGCCCCGCATTCTGTGTGTCTAAGTCGAAGCTGGGTAAGCGCAGTTGCGAATGGCGATCCAATAGTCCAACCAACCTTGACTCGCGAGCCTGTCCTTAAGGGCCTGTGTTTCTTCCGAGATGTCATTCTTTCCGAGATCTGCGAGGGACATGGTTGGCGTTGGCCAAGGTGGCAAGCTTGCCAGATGGACGTTGTTGTGATCGCTTACAATAAGACTGCTACTCGATTGAACTTGTGGATCCAAACAATGATATATACACTCGACGCGTCAGATCACGTGGTCGTGTTCTTTCCACTCCAACTTCTTGACCAAAGCCAAAACCTCCGCTGCGGCACCCCAGGACGCTTGATACCCTCCCCCGCTGGGAAGGAACTATTAGTAATTGATACCTCTTCATTGCAACTAGGTCCTTACCCAAATCCATATGCATGTACTACTTGCATGCTCCCACCCTCTAAACCTGCCGAATCCCAAGGAACAAGATTGTGCGCAGTATTGAGAGGGAACTTGACAGCCTCCGCCTCGACGCGTGCGCCTCCCTCCCGTGCTGGTCTTAATCCAACCTGGTGCTTCAAGATCTTCGTGACCTCTGTGTTCTTGAGTGAGGGTGCAAGTTCGGCGCAGCGCTCAAAGATTCGCTTAGCGGTGTCCATGTCAACAGAGGTGTCCCAATTTCCAGACTGAAATGTTCCTCCCAAAATAACAGTGTCTGTGTACTTTATTCCAGGGCGTGGAATAAGGTATGTTAGTTCTTCTCCTGCATTGAGTCATCGTCTATTGATTGATCCTATCAATAGGGGGAGCCCGTACGTACCGCTCCCCACAGTATATCCGTGTATCAGTGGTGATTTCACCACGATTGTCTGGCCACGTATTGGATACAATTTGGTATCCTCCACGCCAATGATCGATCTAGAGCCTGGGATATTATGGTTATGACCCCTCCGAAAGAGTCTCGCAACTATGTCACTTACCAAGAGAGGAGGCGTTCACAAGGACGCCTTCAGGTCCCACTAGTGGTCGCAGGTCTTCCAAGCTGTTAACGTGCCATTGTTCAAAGGAAACGCCGCGAGATAACAGCTCGGATTTCAACCAAGGGATGTATTCTTGCGGGTTCACTGATATTGTATAAAACTCGAGTCCAAACTTGTATGGTTCCGGGATCTCGGATCGATCAAGCTCGTGAAACTGGAGAAACAGTAATGTTATTTGCGTGCTCTTCTGACTTACAGCGGCTTACCTCGCGAACCAGATTACCCCACCATAGTTCTGAAGGGTCTATGGCCTGTTTCAAATAGATCCTAAAGGGCAGTTTCTTGTGCGAATTAGATCCGATCGGGGTAATCGAGCATGCTGCACCAACCTTGACCAAGCCAGTCGGAATCATGTCCCAAAATTTGTTACTTGGGCAAATGGATCAGTGGACAAATCGCGGTGATCAATGACCAGCAAGCTCACAAGGATACCACTTCCCAGTTAAGGACCCGTTTGTCCGTAGCTGCTGCTGGCAGTGGAGCCCAATTTGCGCCCTAGCACCAGAGATGTTTGTAAGCGTGTACCAAGCGCGTATGGAACGACATACAGCAAAGGGACTGGTCCATGCTTGCGAGTTCATATCCTCGGGCATGTCTCGTGCAACGACGGTGACACTGAATGCGACATCCGGATCTGTGGCAGCCAAGTATGCTACAGTCAATCCAATGACACCAGCACCAAGTACAACCAAATGCTTCTGGGAAGTCTCCATACCAGCCATGTTCGACGATACGAGAGCAATGGGCAAAGGCGGGAAAGTCGGGCCAAGTCGATCCGATCAATTATATTACAAATTTAGCATACATAAAATACAGAATACGGGGGTACATACTACGTACTGTACACCCACGCGGAAATACTTAGTAGACCGGGTACAGTATCAGCAACCGCTGCTCCAACAGCGTCGACAAGCGTGGAACACGATCGCACCTAAAGTAAACTAATCAGTACTCAGCGCTCAGCCCCAGAGGGTGATTTTCCTCAATTGTACGCCACTGGCGCCATCGTTTCGCGCTACAAATAGGGCGCCCAAGCGTGTGTCTGTCAATGCAACGATTGAGATTCGAGTGCACCTCAAAGTAATGGAGGTACTGACGTCCGGATACGTTCTCTCCTGTGCACGGGGTTGCGGATAAGCCGGCGCCTTCCAATGCAGCTATCATCTGTCCGTATGTCCCGCAGAACAGAGCATTCGGAGTTGTGTATCCTCGGTTTCCACGCACTGTGCTCCCGTTTGAGTGTTCGTCGGGGTGAGTCTTATTTGCAGGCGAACGACTCATGCCAGCATCAAGTACTGCAGCGCTAATAGTTTGCTGCAAGTGGACTAGCCTTTCCTTGCGAGTCATCTGTGGCTGGCTACATCCGGGAGGGAACCGGATACGAATTCCATGTGCTTCCGAAACGTCGGACTGGGGTGGAGGAGGAAGTGGTTTAGTGCTCTCGGAGTGCTCGGGAGGGACGGTGCGACGACTATTTCGCTTGAAGAGGGACGGTAACGAGAAAAACGGGACGCGCGGCGGGGGTGGGGGCGGGGTATCGATGTGACAAAAGGACGAGGTGGAGGATGAAGGGGAAGTAGAGTGAGCATGTGGACGTTTTTCTGGGACGAAAGAGACGTTTTCAAACTCGAGTAAGTAGGGTACACCGAAGGAGGTGAACTTGATCTCCATGAGAGAGGTCCTCGCGATCGCCACGCTGCCAGTCCCCTAAGATAGAACTATGACGTCACAACCATGTACCTTCCTTTTTGGGATTATCTTGCTACCTTTTTCATCGAAAATATAAACCGGATCAGATAAAAGCACCCCCCAACATGCTCTCTGACTATTTCCCTCTCACTCCAGCACTCTCAGACAACGCTGATCCTGCCAAACGGCCAATGACTCCCGTCGCGCCAGAACACGTCGCTGACGGCCCCGCCACCGCACACTCTGCCGCCGCTCCTCCCTCCTCTGCCCCCCCATCTCGTGTTACCCTTCATCTCGGTCACTTGCCCGACAAGAAGGATATCAAGGCCCCATGGCCAAGGACCCCCTCTAGAGTACGCCACTCCCCTCGTACCTCGAATCCACAATCACCTCTCCATTCTAGGTTGACCCGAACAACCCTCCTTGGCCTGCATATCGTGGGTATCACGAGTACTCCTTTGCCCATGCAACCATGGGCGTTCGTCTTCCAACCATATTGGGAAAAGCAATCGACGATGTTTCGCGTACTTTGAACGAGCAGTCTTCCGAGGACCGTATCATCGACCTCGTCCAGTGTCTTGACAGAATGGACACTCTCATGGCCGATTTGAGCGGGAACGCCAAGCTTAGGCCAATTATCGACGACGGTGAGGCCGACGTCGCCCTCTGGAACAAAGAAATCGCCAAGTACTTCCAGGGTGAGCAATGCCATCATATTATCTACTTCACATAAATTCCTTCGTCCAGGTAAAGACTTTATGAACGCGCCTTGGCTCTTCGCCGAAGCTTACAAGTATCGTCGCTTGCACGAATGCTTTAGTGTAAGCAAGTACTGGAAGGACTATGACGTGTTCTACCGCCAAAAAGTATGTCTGCAAGACCTGCAACGAGTGCTACTAACGTCACCAGTGCGACACCTTTTCCAGGTCGGCAGAGGCTGTTTTCGAGCTCTCAATGCGCTTCGCAGAACCTTTCAAGCAATCGGAAAATATATCTGACCAGGAAAAGACCGAAGCCGAACGGCTCATGTTCCTGGAATTAACCCAAGGTTTGTGTTTGACATCTCCAAATGTTAGCCATTTTTTTAATTTCATTAGTTTGCTTGTGGGGGAACTCTACCGACTTGTCATTGCTTATCAACATGACTGAGGAGCAAATCAAGTCACTGCAGTCCACTGGCGGCGATCATCTCGCTGCGACAGAAAAGAACATTCTGGGAAATAACCTCAACCAGTTATGGGATACCTTTAAAGAACTTCGCGAGAAGACTGGGGGTCGCATCGATTTCGTTCTGGACAATGCTGGTTTCGAGTTATACTGCGATTGTGTTTACGGTACGCGTGGGCCACACGACACCAGCGGCTGCCACTAACATATGGAATTACAGCTGATTTCCTCATCCAGAGTGGCCTTGCGAAGCAAGTCAAGTTCCATGGCAAGCGGTACTCATGGTTCGTCTCGGATGTCACCCGAAAGGACTGGGAGTGGTTGTTAAACACCATGATGTACGGACACCTTTTCCCCAAAGCAACCGAAGCGGAAAGGGAGTCACTCAGGCGCCTCGGTGCCCGTTGGAAGGTCAGGCGTCCTTTGGCTCGAGATCTGCAATACTGAGAAATGCTCGTTCAGCAATATGAAAGGGACGGCAGATGGGTGTATGAACAACACCCCTTCTGGTGTACTGGATACACATTCTGGGATCTGCATAGCGAAGCGCCAGATCTATTCCTTCATCTCTCCCGCTCCGATCTTGTCTTCTTCAAGGGGGACCTAAACCATCGCAAGCTGACGTACGATTGCGCTGCTCCGGCAAGCACTCCTTTTGAGGTTGCAATCGGACCGATGGCTAGCGCCGCAGGTGCCCCAAAGGTGTGCAGTTTACGAACTATCAAAAGTGATGTCGTGGTTGGTCTTGGAGATGATGGGGATGAGATTGCGGAGAAACTTGATAACAGCGAGCCGGGATGGAAGATCAGTGGGAAATATGTGAGATACATCCCCTCATGTCTGTTTGATCGTTTCCTGATGGATATGCTCGCCAGGCTGTTGTTCTGCTATCCGAAGGCCGTCCGGGAGAAAAGGTCCATTTCGCGTGACAACATATCAGATCACTGGCAGTGCCAGCTCGCGTGCGACAATGCCCAATTGCTGTGCCTTTGTGCGTGAGCTCTGGCCGGTTGTATTGTGCTCCTGTTTCTCCTCTCTTCTTAAGACTTCGCCTATGTATGTAATACTAATATGTTGTACATTGAATGGTGATTGTTAATCGACCCAATATTAATTTGAGCAGTCGCCAGTAAGCGGAATGATGATTGTGACTGGTTGAGTCGAGAACGACAAGGAAATAGAATAGATATAGCTCGTATAATGCAGTAACCACTGGCAGGCATTTATAGAACTGGGTGGGTGCGAAGTTACGAGTACTATACTTAGTGTTATGCGCGGCTGGGCTCAGGCCTCATAGGGCCCGGGTCCGTGAAAACTTAAAGCCGGGGCCTCAAGCTTCCAGCTCGGCTCTGGCCTGGAAGCTCAAGGACTGGGGCCAGTGTGAGATATTGGGTGCACATGCCCACGCCCCTGCATAACTCGCCACGAGAAACAGACACACAGACACCCGTCTCAAGTCCCCACACAACCACTGAAACGTGCACACGTCAAGATAATATCGTATAAATCGCGCTGAGACTGATCGTAGTCAGATGGATGTGTCGAGAGTGACCAAGATACTAGAAAACGGCCTTGTTTAATCAGAACACGAACACGAACACTGGAAGCAGAGAAGTCAAGGATACTCACCACAGGGAGCTCAGGTTGACCCAGACGGGTTGGGAGGCGAAGCAATCGTATCAAGCGGTATCCACACCTACCAAGAAGGCCACAGACACGAGAAGGAATGCGTCGACGAAATGAACCAGAAGGCGCAGGAGGCGAGGAGAGACGTCAAGCGCGATTGGACGTGCAACAATGATGCAGACCATGTCCAATGCAACGGGCGATGCAACGATAGGCACACACCGCGACTCGAGACGATATGGAGTAGAAGGTGGAGAATGAGGGTGGAGACATTCATACTCATGATGATGTGGCGACGGCTGGGTAAGGCTTGTCAGCTGACATTTGAACACTGGCGAAATTCACACACAAGTTGGTCGTTGCTACCTTCCTACCGGCGGGTCAAGCTTCAAGTCCCGGCCCACGGCCTACCAGGAAGTGAGGCTGAGCCTCAGGCCGTTCAAAGCCGGGCTATGCTTGCGGGATGAGTTACTCACGCGAAGCAACGAATTTGTCGTCATCTGGGAGAAAAACGTTACTTTTAATTGGGAATTAAACACTTACACGCCACAACTTTAGGCCGGATGTACTTCGTGCACTGCCAGGAAGCCAGCCAGCTGTGCAGATTCACACTCAGTGGGTCTCAACTTAGGGGAGCAACTGCGCAGTTAGGATCGATCCGCGGCCCAGGAGCGTTTATTTTGGGTCTGAGATCTAGTTCACTTCACAGCATTGTCGTCTTTGATCTCAACGTAGCAATCTCGAAGCATCCGAATGGATTGGCCTGGTCTATGGCGATTGCTGTTATCGTCTACGCAGCCTGAGGGACGGCCCTCTGAACCCCCACCCCATCCTGCATGGGGTATCCGTACGGTTCCTTTCCCCCTTGTGATTTCGTGAACGCGTAATAGATCTGCACTCACGTCATCACTTTTTATACCACGATACGATTACGCAGGATTCCCTGTCAGGCATGTATACTTGCTACCTCTCGGCGTTGTATGACGAGTGCTTCTTGAACGATCAAAAAATATTTGTGGTTTCAAGGACCCACCCAGTTCCACATGTTGCCATCATTGCAAGTAGGCGCAACACTGGGTTTGTCTGGAAGAGCTGGGAAGATCTTTGGATCACGCGGCGCGGAACAACGTTGCTAGAACGTCGCGATGCTCCTTTGCACCGGTCCGCGAGCGGGGCGCCGCATGATACTCCTTTCTCGCGCCTGAGGCTCCACCACATGGTCTGCTCGTCAAGCATTGGTCTGTTCCCTGTGCCGTAGTATAAAAGGACCAGGTAAGCGAATACTGTTCCGCAGTCTCATCATGTTCCCTGCTGTGTCCTTGCTTACCACTCTGCTCCTCGCCCTTTCCATCGCGGCGACACCAGTGGAGATCCGCTCCCCCCCTGTCACCTTGCCATTCGCCAAGCGCATCAACACTAGCGGTGGTGCTATCAATCTCGTTCAGCATGACCAAGCCCGTGCTGCTGCAATAAAGGACCGTGGTGCTGCCATTCAGAGCGGCAAGATGGATCGTCGCGCTGCCAGCGTTGCTGTTACCAACGATGCTGTCTCGTACATTGCGTCGGTCGGAGTCGGCAACCCGGCGACCACCTGTATGTTATGCTTTGTACACCGAGTCTTATGACACTTATTCTCATATATGCAGATGATTTGATTGTCGACACTGGCTCTTCCAACACCTGGCTTGGTGCCGCTACACCATACGCAAAAACAAGCACCAGCACGGCCACGGGCGAACCTGTGGTAGGCTTGAGCGGACCTTTGATCGCAAATGTAACGCTCAACGTTTTCTCGTAGTCGGTCACCTATGGCTCTGGCTCCTTCTCTGGTCCGCCTTTGTGACCTTCTTCCAAGCAGACACAGGGAACTGACTGCGTTTGTGTAGGAGAGGAATACATAGACACCGTCACACTCGGTTCTGGTCTCACCATTACCAAGCAGTCCATCGGTGTTGCAAGCACCTCAACCGGCTTTCAAGGCGTTGACGGCATTCTCGGGTAAGAAGATCCTCTTCATCGCAAGCATGGTCATCAATCACCTTCTAGTATTGGCCCTGAAGACCTGACTCAGGGAACTCTGACAAACGAGCCAAACACGGAGATCCCCACTGTCACCCAAAACTTCTTCTCCCAAGGGACCATCTCGGAAATAGTTGTCGGCGTCTTCTTCGCACCCACCACGTCCCAAACGGATACGAATGGTGAACTTACTTTCGGTGGCACTGACTCAACCAAGTTCACTGGCTCCATAACCTATACGTCAGTTTTCCACCCCACTGGCAGGTCACCTAATGACATCTGATCGAATTGTTGCAGCCCTGTGACCACAACTTCTCCTGCCACGTTCTACTGGGGCATCAACGAGAGCATCACCTACGGCAGTACCACGATCTTGGCGGAGACTGCTGGCATTGTCGACACCGGCACCACATTGATTCTTCTTGCTTCCAGTGAGTAGAACGTGTTGACTCGGACAGACACACCACTGAGCTGCTGGCAATAGACGCCTATACGAAGTACCAGTCTGCCACTGGTGCAACGTTGGACAGGACCACCGGCCTGTTGCAGCTTACCACCACTCAATACGCTGCCCTCCAGAACCTCAACTTCAACGTTGGCTCTGTAAGCATCCTTGCCGTCCTATCAGACGACCGTTGCTGATGTTGCGCCTCGAGGTCACGTACGCCTTGACCCCCAACGGCCAAATCTGGCCCCGTTCACTCAACACCTACATCGGTGGCACGACCGGCTCGATCTACTTGATCGTGAACAACCTCGGCAGCCCGTCCGGACAGGGTCTTGACTTCATCAACGGCCAGACCTTCCTCGAGCGCTTCTACAGTGTGTTCGACACCACTAACAACCGGGTCGGTTTCGCAACGACAAGTTCCACGGACGCCACCACCAACTAGGTTGGGACGTAGGATGATTTTACATTTGTTTTCACGCTGTTCGGACTTGGGGATGATGTAACGTAGTAGTATTATATACCAACGGATGAATATTTATCAAGGCGGATGATGTTTTCATGCACCATCAAAACATGCTTGCTAATGAACAACGTGTGTCAGTATTCCGGGAGAAGCACTGGCAGTTCTGGGAAGCGTTCACTCACGCATTGCTATATAATTACTCACATTTTCTCATAAAGATCAATTCACACAAGTCCTCAATTAATGCTGTGAGAGCTCTTGGTGATGGGTGATGGAAATACAGGCTCAAAAGTTGGATACACGGATCTAAATGTCACGAGCAGATACAACAGTGACTAGAAGTTGACAAGGTAATGTGGGAAGCTAGGTGGTCAAGCATGAGCGCTACGCGGATGTACAGATACCCAGATATGGAACTAGGGGCGTGAGGCTCTTTTAATCTATGTCCTCAATCCATTGCCCAGGAAAGGACGGTGTGGTGCGGGAGACCACCTCCGGATGAACATTGCGACGACCTCTTCCCAAGTTGCGAGATTGTGTTGAATAAGCGTCGCTGCTTCCGCCGGAAGTACCGGCACCACCTCCGAAAAGAGCATGGAAGAAGCCGCCGCCGCCACCACCCCTTCTATTAGAGTTACCGGGTGACCGCGGGCGTGATCCAGAAGAAGGATTTGCGCGACTGGAGCTTGAACTCCCTCCAGAAGGCCCTCCAGGGGAATGTTGTTGTGGCTGAGGGACTAGAGCAAACCTATACGACAATAATTAGACGGGGTTATCGATACACGAGAGAAATTCAAGGCAAACCTGCAAACTGGACATGTGCCGCTCGATTTGAGCCAGGGAAGGATACAACTTTCGTGGAACGGGTGTTTGCAAGGAAGCGTAATTACGACTAACTCGTCGGGGTCTTCTGCATCCAACTTGAACGATTCCTTACAAACTGCACAATCTCCTTCCAACAGCGGAGCTGCACGATGGGTTATCAGGGAGGATACATGCCAGGGACATGCGAACACAAACAGCCTTCTGTGAGCACCTGTTTGGGTAAGTTATTAACTATTTCTTCTGTTGCGGGTGCTGGTCTTCCAGCAGTGGAATTCTCGGCAAGTTGGGTCAATATTTGGTCCAATGCTTTAGAATTGTCAGATGGGACAAGGGAGAGATAAGAGGAGACACCAGCCTTCCTGATTAAATACGTAATCACCCCATCGTGCTGATGGTGGCATACCGAGTAACTCGGCAAAGGGATCGCCATGGCCCCCCTGAGGTTCACGACCGAACAAAGCCAGAAGGTACTGTGCCATCAATGGACCGTTGATGTCACCGGGGGTGCGCATGTTATTTGCACTTTCCGATTCACGACGTAGAAACCTGAAGGTAGAGTCAAGTTTGATGAAATGGGGAATATCGAAAGAAGGACAAACTCAAATATGGTAGGTACGGGTCGATCCGGCTGCGGTTGTGAGCGCCCGAGTGTATCAGGGCCACCGAGTATGAACGTTCTGGTGGTTCCCCCGCCGGGACCACTGTGAAATTCAAAGTGTAGGCCGGTGCTTGTCTATGAGAGTGGGTAAGAAGCGATGATGCGGGGAAATAGAATGCGGCGCATACAGAGTTGTCTTGGGGTCGTCGCGTAGGCGGGGAGGGAGAACGAGGGGGAGAGGAGTGGGTTGCAAAATTATCGCTAGATCTCCGGGGACCTAAAGAAGACGAATAAGGTCGGCGCTTGATTAGGGTAAGGGGAGACGGACCCGAACGAAAAAGTCCCTCGAACGCGCCGGGAAAGTCATTTGGCATGTCGGATACGTTGGGTGCACGATTTTGAAAATCCCGAGGGTCATCAGATGGGTTCTCGAGCTATCGAGGTGTCAGTAGGCGGGGATGTAGAAAAGAGTGTGTGTACGTACCCTTTCCACGAAAGACCCACGACAAGAGGCGCATGTAGGGTCTGGTGTCTATGTATATGGAATGAATGAATACGAGATGGCGGGGAAGGAAGAGAAGGACAGAACCATCAGTGGCCGCATCTCTGCATGACACTGTGATGGATG
>JBBPJQ010001025.1:0-13887 GCA_038088795.1 Boletus rex-veris
CTACGATACTTGTAAAAAAATAGGTTATATTATACTTGCAAAATGTAGAGTGATGTAGTGTGATACTTGTGCACTCAAAGCATAAACGATCCCCTCTGGACAATGGACAATAAGCAATGTACCTTCGAGAACAATGAGCACTGTAGATGGTCATCATCTACTCGTTGACCCGTCCTCGCTGCTCACTACCACTACTACACCTGAACCTTGCCCAGGTAAGTAGTACTTCCGCTCCTGACCGCTGCTCCCTATTGTTGACCTTGACTCTTCAACAGGATACCCCCCCATCTAGACCAGACAGATCTGCTGTTTGTTACTATGCCGATCTTACTCCAGGTAAGTGTGATCTATGCCGCTCAATCGCCTTATTGTTGATTTTTGAGCCCCGGTAGAATGTACCTCATTAATCAGACTCAACAGATCTACTGCTTGTTGCTATGCTGGTCCCGCCCAGGTCCCGCCCCAAGTATGCACTCCCCAACCGACCATTCTGACCGTTTTGTTGTTGATTTTCGTCTCCTAGAATGGACTACACATGCTTGTTGCTATCCTGATCTTGCCCCAGGTATGTATGTGCTCTATGCCCCAACCATCTTATTGTTGATTCTCCAGTCATTCACAGAATGAACCCAAATTCTAATCTTATTTATACCTGGAATGTTTCAGATTACCACCCAGTATCTACCTTGGTTGAACATATCGCCCCCTCAACAATCAACTACCATCAATGGGAAATATTTTAAGTCACATTGTCTGTTTCCAACTACTCTTGGAAGTAGGTAAAGGATCTTCATTGGAAATTGCTGATGCTGATGCCCTCCACAGTCATTGGATACTTTCACTCGGTCGCTCGTATGTATGCTTTGGTTTTTCGAAGATATGTTTTTGATATATTTGCCCCAGCTCGGTATTTGTAGGAGTGGTACTTCTGAGGCTTTCGTGGGTGAAATCATCAGGTGACAGAGGATTGAAAATGATGTTCACAGTGTGCGATAAATATTTCTCGGGGCAGAGCGAAATCTACTAACAAGTATGCAGATTTATGCAGACTCTGTCGTCGTGGACTCTATATTCCATGATACACAAGCCACAGCAGATCTATACCAGGGTCCCCACCCAGTTTCCTCAATCCCCAGTTCCTCTCTCAAGGCGGAATCTGTTTCTCTCAAACGGAAGAGGGAGATGGACCATGCCAGCACTCTTCCATCGAAGCATCCTTGTGTTGATCTCCAGCCATCTTCATCTCAGCTGCCTGTTACTGTGGTGTACAAGTGCAAGCAGGAGGATGCCTTTCCTGAAAGTCCCTCATATAAACGCCGTTGTTTGACCCATTCACTGTCTGAGGTCATCTCCTGCCAGCCTCCTGTCCAATTCAGCCCTGAGCTCAAGCAGAAGCATGGTGATGACAATATCCCTTAAACATACGAATATTGATTCAACATCTGATGTTACTTATTTGGAATCTGGTGCATCGGTATTGGCATCCCCCCCACAAGTGAGTAACCCAATGACCCTCTGTCTCTGTCCCCTTGCTCACCCTCAAGCCTAGGGGGCTCGAACATCAATTCTCATTCTCCCAAACGAACTTCTTGTCATGATCTTAGCCTACCTTGACACCAATGCTGTCAAAGCTTGTAGTAAAGTGTCTGTCCTCTTCAGGGAACTCTCAGGACCACTCTTTCTCGATGCTGTTGGATTCAAGCCTTCTAGATTCTGGTTTACAGTTGACGATATGGATCTGGAGGGTCTCCTCGTTTGGAGGCGCTTGAAGTCCTATGTTGCTCCGCAAAACATCTTCTTCCATGTCAGCAATGATTCCCACCTTCGTGCGCTTGTCATATTTTTGCAGACCCCATGAGTAGCCAATGGACGTTGTCTCTTCCTCTCTTGCCATGGTGACTCCATCTTGTCATCCCTGATTACAGTTGTCCTGAAGAGCATGGTGGCAGCAGGATGTCACCATATATCATTTGGGCAATCGTCCTTCCCTCCTCTCACTCCCTTGGCCTTTAGACTTCCAAAGACCTTTGATTCCCCACCCAGTAATCTTCACATTTTCTGGGTTGATACCCACCTCGCTTTTTCTCGTAATGTCATCCCCTTTACCATTGGGGCCCTTCGCTCCTCACCCCTCACGGAACTATCCCTCCGGAACACTGGCCTTAGTTGCTCCATGTGGAGCAAGCTATTATCATCATTAACCTCCCCCTGCCTGGTGCACTTCAAGCTGGACTGCACATGTCCAATTAAGACTATTTTGAATTTCGCAGAACGCCATCCCTCCCTCTGCAGATTGCAGCTTCACAGTTGTACAAATACCACTGTGAGGCACACGAAGAAATATTCTTCTGTCAATCTCCCCTCCCTCAATCACCTAGGTGGACCCCCTGAGTATGTTGTTGCAGTTGCAAGGCACCTTCAGAACCATGCAGTAGTACAGTCACTTGGAGTTACCTTCACAAATGCACACTCAACCTCCCCATTGATCTCTCAGCTTCTGGACATCACTCACTGTTTCAAAAACTTGACACACCTTAAAGTTTCATTTCAACTTTCTGGATGCGGTGTTACTGAAGAAAACTTCAGCTTTCCCATTCATGAAAGGTGTGTTATCCATGTTATGGACCTTGAATTAGTGCATGACCAGGGTATTGCAAGTGTTGCTATTGAACCTGTGGTGAGCTATTATTAATATTGATACACCCTCAGAAAATGAGGCTAACAGCTTCTTAGCCCCTTTGTGGAGCATGGCTTCCAGCATTCCCCATAGTATGGAAAATTAGGTTGGTTTCGAACACCATGAACGAAGAGCAACTACATGAGGAATTTGTGGGACATGCTCCCCCTGGTCAAGCCACGTCACTTTCAGTATCATGCTTCTAGTCTAGTCTCACTGGTCCTCAAAAAACACATAGTTCCACTAGTTATCTGTTACAGCTTGTTATTATGTACTCATAAATGCACACTCTGCACGACATTGGCTATCCACAAAACATGAGGTCACTATTACATTTCAATTTAATCTGCTGTGCCCGCATCAGATCGCAGGGTGCTATTCATCAGGGTGTATTACTATGGTACCATGTGTTCCATGATAAAACATAAATTGGACCCCTATGCACAGGATTATTGATTGATCTACCAGTATGCTATTTTGGCAATATTTTTTCACAATCAAGCCTTTAAATCCCAACAAGCAGAGATTCCCCTCCATCATCCGAGCCATGCTGTCTTGCTCTCTTACGTTTTCCAATGAAAAATCTCCTCGCTGCTTAACACCTGCTGGCCCTGCTTGTGCTCGCCAAGCTGTCCCCATGCTTGTGCAGCTCCTCACTGCGAGTTATTGGGAGTGCAACCACCTCAGAGAGGCTCTTGCTACTGCAAACAGCCACCTGGCAAAGGTGGAGGAACAATTAACAGTGTTGACTGTGGCTACAGAACTCGGTCATGGGTCGTCTTCATCCCCTAACACCTTTCACATGCCACTTCCAGACTCCCTCACCCCCTCTCCACCTTATTCTCTCAATCCATGTCCACAGTTGGCAGCTCCAGTGGAATAAATCTGTCATTCATGCAGTTTAACTGGCCAATATAAGGGGGGGAAATGCATTAAGAATTGGACCTCTAGTCCGCATGGACGGCTCTGTGAACGGTGTCAAAGGAAGACATAATTGATGGGGGATCTCTTATATATTTATTGGGTAACTGTTACTTTTTTTATTATCATTCCCTCTATCTTTTGTTGCATCCATGCTTTGCTTTCATATAACGCTGCAAACAGTTATTTATTATATACATAGTCCCCTGCACAACATACATACATGACACATGATATACATACACAGTGCACAATGACAAGTAGATAATACAGATACCCCAATAGTTCAAGGACCTGGGGTAAGCTCTTTCCACTCCCCTGGCATGCGGTTGCGGTTGCAGCTGCGCCCACCTTCGGAAAAAAATGTAGATGGGAAAATGCATACCAATAAGAGAAGCGGCCCACCATTGGAACTTTGCGGAGCGGGTGATGTATGATGAAGTACGTCTGCGAAAGATAATGTATGCGTGATGATGTGTGCAACACAGATAGGAATTGTTGTGGTGTTGCCCTGACTTTTTTTTGAAACAAAATCCTCATGCAAAGGCAGATGCTAACTCACTGCTTTGGCAGTCAAGAAAAAGGTGTAACTTGCAATTTCCGGAACATCGTCCATAAGAACATCTTGGTCTTGGTGAGGTGATCTAGAGCGGGACATGTCCCTACTGATCTCCTGCACAACACAACCAAGAATTGTTGTGGTATCGGCCTGGATTTTTTTAGAACACTGCTGACTGATGCTATGACAGATGCCAACTCACTACTTCAGTAGCCAGGGAGTTACCTGTGCCTTTGGGGGCATCACCCATTGGCAGGTTAGGTGATACAGAGCGGGATAGACTCTTGTGATCCAGTGAGATCGCCTCCCCAATTTCGTTGCAAAGTGCGACATCAAGCTTCCACAATTCGTGTTCCAATTTTTGTGCAGTGTGGGCTACCCGATGAACCGTTCACCATATATTGGTTTTCATGTGAGGGTTGGGATTATTTGTCGCTGCAGAGGGTGTCAGAGGCCTGCCAATCTGTATATGGTAAGGTACATCATGTGAGGAGATATGACTGCACTAACTTGAAAAGGGAAACCCAATGTGCAGCTGGGAAATTCATGATCAATGACCTCGTTGTAACCTCGTTTCGACGGACCATCGGCAGAATAACTGGGAGACAGATATTTGTAAGAGGTGTGACCACCTGCCTGGATAGGTTCGGAGGGAAGAGCAGGACCCTATCAAAGGACTCCAGCCGAGCATATGCATCATCCTATCATACACAGGTGAGCATATCCACAGCTTGCTAACAAATAAGGAATGTCACTTCAGAGTTAACGCTGTAGCAATTTCTGGAGGGACGAGAAACAGGGAAGTGATGGTATGGTAGATGACAAGTGGGAAAAGACTCAGATCATGATTTGATGAGCTTCATATTATGATGAATATTTCCCTTCGACTTTATATTCGCCAGGACTGCTCATCAGGCGACAGGGCTCAGCTGTGAATGACTGGAGAATCAACAATAAGACAGTCGGGGCGTAGAGCACATACATACCTGGGGCAAGATCGGGATAGCAACGAGCGTGTGTGGTCCATTCTAGGAGACGAAAATCAACAACAAAACGGTCAGAATGGTCGGTTGGGGAGTGCATACTTGGGGCGGGACCTGGGCGGGACCGGCATAGCAACAAGCAGTAGATCTGTTGAGTCTGATTAATGAGGTACATTCTACCGGGGCTCAAAAATCAACAATAAGGCGATTGAGCGGCATAGATCACACTTACCTGGAGTAAGATCGGCATAGTAACAAACAGCAGATCTGTCTGGTCTAGATGGGGGGGTATCCTATTGAAAAGTCAAGGTCAACAATAAGGGGCGGCGGTCAGGAGTGGGAGTACTACTTATCTGGGCAAGGTTCGGGTGTAGTAGCGGTAGTGAGCAGCGAGGACGGGTCAATGAGTAGATGATGACCATCCGCAGTGCTCATTGTTCTCGAAGGTATATTGCTTATTGTCCATTGTCCAGAGGGGATCGTTTATGCTTTGAGTGCACAAGTATCACACTACATCACTCTACATTTTGCAAGTATAATATAACCTATTTTTTTACAAGTATCGTAGTCCTACTTTGTAGTGGGCGGCGAGGATGAAGGAGTGGAAAGAGTTTGCATGAGAAATTCCTGGTTGTAAATAGGGATTGCCGATTTCAGAGTCAGTCACTAAGTCTGTAACCCGTAGACGGTGGCTGACTCTGAAATCAGCAATCCCAATTTACGACTGGGAATTTCTCATGCAAACTCTTTCCACTCTTTCATCCTCGCTGCCCACTACCAATAGTAGACTTAGAGGTTAACATTCATCCCCAAGTAGGACTACTACACTTGTAACAATTAGACTATTGTAATGATCGCAATGGTAGTAGCGGTTACCCGCTCGCACAACCACCCACAATAAACTGATTGTTCTCATGGCTATGTCCGTCATAACAAATGCAGTAGGGCTCATTGCCCTGTCCAAGATGAGTATCCTACTCCATGTGTATTGTCCGTGCTCATTAATGGTCATTAGGTCCTTCTCGTCGATGACACCAGCTCGATGGATCAGTATCCACTACTTATACCTGGAAGATGTTACACCATTGCTCCAACTATCTCCGTATCAATGTCCTCTCCCGTTGACAACAACATTGTAAGGAATATCTGATTATTTGATCTGCTCCTACCTGCCTGACAATGTACCGATGCAAGTCGCTCGCAAAATTTACTCTGATGAGACACATCAAGGCTGTGAATGCCTTGGCAATCAGCCCTGACGAAACATTGCTTCTCAGCGGAGGTAGGTTCCATTTTCTCCATCCTGCCCATAACTCATCTATCCATTCAGGCAATGACAGTCGTGTCATTATCTGGAATCTTGCCTCAGGGGAAATGATTCAAGAGTTTTGTGTCCCCTCCTCTGGTTTCATATTGTGCCTCACTTGGATCAAGCTTTCCGATGGTGGAGAGGATGTTTTTGTTTTCAGTGCATCTGACAGCAACATCCACTTGTATGAATGTGGCAAGGACGCCCCACTCTTTGCCTTCTGTTCAATAATGGTCGCGCATGAGGGTGCTATTGAAGGTTTCGCATGGAATTCTGTTCATCGCCGTTTGGCCACTGTTGGCAATGGTGAAGTCAAGTTATGGAATGTGAGCCCCAAAGCCAGTAAGTTGCTGGACATTGTTATCGAAGACTTATCTATATCCAATCTTAGAAACCCTTGTTCTGTCGCCTCTCAATACTGAGAAACAGCATTACGTGGCCCACTCGGTCCATTTCTGCGACAATGGTTCAAGCTTACTGGTTTCTTACCTGGAGAGTGGTTTCATGTGCGTGACATATTTTTCTTTGATCCATTGCCCTCACATAGAGTCGTAGATTTTGCTTCACCATTGATCCTTGGGAACTCAAATGGCAGAAGAAAGCGAACAGTCACATGTGTATATTTATTCATTTGTTTGACTTTGACCTTTGACCTACCATCGTACGCAGCGGAAGCACATGTTTGGATGGACAACAACTTTTTATCACCAATTTGCAAGACAGTGTCAATTGATATTCACTCCCTATTTTGCATCACGCTTAAAGTTACAACCATACCGTCCTCGTGAACGTCCCGTTACAGATCTCCATTGCTCGGGAATCTGGCTGGGTTATAGTAGGTGGTGACAATGGTTTCACATGGGTCTTTGATTATTAAACGGGTGCCTTTCAAGAGAAACTGGATCATGGCAGTGGTATGTGCTCTTTGAGATTCCTGGCATGATTTGCTGACATTGCACTTTAGTGGGTGATCTCATTGTGGCTGTGACTGTACTTCTTTTCCCAGTTATTTCCGTTCTTCGACTTATTCCCTCCAGGCATATAAAGGCGTAAACGGAAGCATCATCGTCACTGGAAGTGCTCTGGATGGCCATAGCAGCATGAAGGTGTGGAGTCAGCATATTCAAGTAAGCGATCCTTCATGTTCTGCTTCAATGCTGCTAACGCCGCTGCTAGAAAACTCCATTGCTCATCCCTTCGGCTCAGAATTCGCGCATGGCTACTGCTTCTGTGACACAGATGGTCCTTTTCGCAGCTATATGTATACTTGTGAACCTTGCCATGAGGTATCTTCCCCCATTGGTTCCTGGAATCCTTCTCTTGGCATGAGACATTGGCCGCTCTGCCAGTAATAAATACCCCTTCACTCCATCCAGTGATTGATCTGCTATATCCCACTATTTCCTTCTCTAGTATTATAGCTTAAGGAAATATATGTTGTAGAATAGCCACTCCAAGCGCCAGTACACTCCCGGCCATGCTCACGTCGCGTCTAGGTGATGATCATAGACTCTAACACATCCGATTTGTCAATCAATACAATAATGGTGTGGTGGTGTGGTTAGGTTGTTAATCCACCCTGATTTGTCACTTCGGTGCAAAGGTGTGGTGGAAGGTGGACCTCCACCAACACAAACACTGCCAAACATTCCAATTCGCCAATCCCTACAAAATGTCACGATGAGGTCTTGACTCCTTTTGCTCAATCATCTAACATCACACAGAAAGAACATTAGCACAGTCGATACTCAGTTACTTACAACTCAATACAAGCTGTGAGTGCACATGCGCATGTAAAATCCATCCTCTGATGCGAATTTTACACAGAACCCATGTTGGTAAACACAAACTCTGCAATGGGTGAGTTGTCCAGGTTTCCCATCATTGGTCCACTCACAAACTCCACCTCGCATAGTAGGTACCAATGTACCATTGTTACTGGATCGATGCGAAGCTTGGCAATACGTGATGCAATGGGCAAAGGCTGAAATAGAGTTTGTCCCACTCATCGAAAGATTAACAGAACTTGGGGGCTATAACTCCGAGGACTGGCAAAGTCTATTCAGAGATTTGTTCAATCACTCTGAAGATGACGATGTATTGGGGGCAATTGGAACAGTGGAAAATGCCATGCAGGCCCGTGGTATCTCCCTGACGGATCAATCTTGCAACGTGAGCCAGTAAATCAGCTCTGGTAAGTTGTAGCTGACATGCTGAATACTTACTCATATCACCAATTGTTTCAGGACCATCACAGTGTCGGAGCAGAAAAACTCAATGGGATTCTGAAGATCTACCATTCCCCAAACGTCGGAGGGTTGGTGTCCACACTATAGTTGTCCCTAGTTATCTTACTCATCTGCAGGTTGACAACAAGGGAAAGCGTGCAAGTAGAGTTTCTGGCTTCTTAGATTTGGAAGCCCAACATGGCACAGATGAGAAGGAAATTGAGGAGGACGAGAGGGATGGTACGTCAGTTCTGCCATTTGCACTCCATGTGTAACATTCACAATCTCTCTTATACTCAGACACTTTCATTGCCTCGGACAGCGAGGACGGACCAATACCCGGACCCAGTTCACTCGGGCACCATATCTACCCTGCTGCTCCTGCCCCTGGTCTGTCGATGTATAATTGAGTGATGGATGCAATCTCCCAGCACTATGGTGCCAACCTCGAACTAGAGGATGAAGAAGAGGGGGAGGAAGAGGAAGAGGAAGATCTAGACCAAGAGGTGTTGGACGACATTGGTATATGGCAAACAGTCGGTAATTGGTTGTGTGGCACACTGAACTTCGAAATCCTCATGAAGAAGCTGGATTTCCAGCATGGAAAGTATCCAAAAATAGACTACTGGGAAGATCTCATCTCCGAATTGGCCTTCGAGAAGGATGTGGAGAAGTGAGAAGAGAAGTTCAACACAATCTCACTCCCGGAACATCATTGCAGACTTACTGCCTATGAACCAGGACATCATCACAGGCTTACCGCCTATAAACCGACCCCTGTCCAACAAGCCCTGCATCGTGAGTCAACATCCCCATCACCTCCACCCAGCCCTTTGAACGCCGCTGGGCATATGTTGCTCTGGTTTGTCAAAATTGTCCCTGATGAGTTTCTACTTTCAAAATTTCCTTTCAACAACTAACCCCTGTGCAGCCAGCTGGGCGAAATATATCACAGGGATGTGGAACAAGGCGGGCCTCCACCGTCAAAGGACTCCCTGGCTGTGTGCACGTGCTGGCTTCCAATCCTAGAACCCTCCTAGGTTCTGCCCCCCTCTCACATTTTGACTGTATACACAGTTTCTGAAACGACCAGAACCCACCTAAGGGTCTAGTGTCTGAAGTGGCAAGAGTACTAGTTGAGTTGTTCTGGGAAAAATCCAAGAGAACAAGACTAGAGAGTCTTGGTCGCTTGGCTATAGTATTTATACTACTACTACAAGTGCACAGACCGTGCAGTGCTTATCTACATATACTATACTTGTACATGAGTTGGTACCACTGGGTTACATGAGGCAACATGAGGATCATTGTAACTGGAGGATAAGCATACCTGTGCGGGCATGTGTTGGATAGGGGCCATGAGGTGTGCATGAGGTGTGACATGTATAAGTCTGGAGCGTGTAGGCTCAAGATCAATAACATGGGAAAGTAATGGGCTTTGTGGGAAAGTGAATGAAGAGTGAAAGTGTAGGAACTGAAGTGTAGTGGATGAGCGTAGTGTCCGGGTTATAGGGGCTAATTGGGAGCGACTGTAACACTACCCCCCTGCTATGATTAAGCATCCTGATTGATCTCGGGTGGGTCAAGAGCAGGCCAGCTGACAGAGGCATGCCAGAGAAGGAGGTTGCGACGAGTCGTGACATCGGGGTCGATCCAAGGAGGCCAAGATGGCTCGAATGGACGGGGGTTGTCCCAAGACCAAAAGCCATAAGGCCAACCGGTGTCCTCGAAATCCTCATCATATGTGGGTGCATCGCCCCAACTTTCATCAAAGGGTACATCCTCCAGGGACAGCACATCAGAGCCCCATACCGAAGCAGTGTCATGCTCGGTGAAGACATTACTATTGTTATCATGGACCATGTTCCAATGGGAATCTGGTGGAGTAGGAAGTCCCCAAGTGGGACCAGGGGCACCGGACCAATTACCGGAGGGATCACCATACATGTAATCATCAACATAATGTGTGACATGCAGAAGAGTGAGGAGGTAAGCATGGATATCCTCAGGAGAACTAAAACATGTGGGGTGGCGAGGCAAGAAGCCAGGCATATTAATTACCCATTTGAAGCGTGTTTGGGGAAAGGTATAAGTGAGAGCACAGTAGAGCAAGGTGAAGATAGTTGTGGAAGACATTGTGGGAGCAAGGCTCAACCAGAAGTCGATGTGTATTGCGTTGGTAACCCTGACACAGCCCAGGAGTTAATCAACATCAAGTCAATCAAAAGGGAGACAATTATCAGTGACTTCAGGGATAGGCTTTCCACAATGCTGGAATAGATTGAAGAATTCAAATGACATCATCTGGAGGCGTCGAGGTGCATTAGGATGGGCGTGATGGAATTCATCTATTGCTGTTTGAGCATGCTTCAAGTTAGGTTCGGGTTCCCAAGTGCGATCGTCGTCAGAATACCCTTGCCAATGTATAAGGAATTCAAGGCGACGGCCCTTCCATCTAGAATCGACGATATAGTCGACTTCAAATTCAATATCATGGTCTTCAGTGACCTCTATCGGTCCAGGGCAAAATGTGGGTTGACCATCAAGATGTGCTTTGTATGGTTTCACACGGGAAATGTTCACAACTGGGTGAATTTGCATTGATTTTGGCAAGTGCAGTTCGACTGCATTAGGACCGATCAATTTGGTAATCCCATAGGGCCCGAGCCATTTCTCAGAGAGCTTCTTAGAAGCACGGGGTAATTTCAAGTGCTCGGTTGAAAGCCAAACTTTATCGGATATGGCATAAGCCGGCACAGCAGATCTATGTTTATCAGCTTGTGCTTTCATGCGATTTTGAGCAGCAGTGAGATTAGATTTAGTTTGATCAAGGGTTTGAGCGATGTCAGAGATGAGCTGTTCTGCAGCAGGTGCTTTGGTAGTGTGTTGCTCAAATCCCATTCGTGAGTCATAAGTATGGGTAACAGAGAAGGGAGTTTTCTGTGTGGAAGCTTGGCGCTTTGAGTTATAAGAGAACTGTGCAAGTGGCAACCAATCAACCCATTCGTCTTGCTTCTCAGAAGTAAAGAGACAAAGGTATTGTTGTAAATCTCTGTTCATGCATTCAGTTTGTCCATCGGTTTGTGGATGAAACGCAGTAGACAATTTAGGTTGGATTCCCAATCGGAGGCACAAATCTTGCATTACCTGTGAAGCAAATTGGAGTCCTCGATCAGATATGATAGTGCGTGGTAGACCATGCTGTTTCCAGACATAGGTCATGTATAATTTAGCAGTTTCGAGTGTGGATATGGTTTTTTTGCAAGGGATGAATTCGACTTCTTTGGAGAAGTGATCAATGACCACTAGGATTGAGTCGAATCCTTTGTAAAGGGGAAGATCGGTAGTGAAATCAACAGATAGATCTTGCCATGGACCATTGGGAATAGAGAGGGGTTGTAACTTTCCTGCAGGTGCAATATTCTATCCTTTGAATCGTGCACAGCGATCACAGCGTGAGACATAGTCCTTGACTAATGTACTCAATCTTGGCCATGTATAGCTGCGTTGGATTAACTCCAACGTTTTCTCTGCTTCAGGGTGTCCTGCGAGTGGAGTATCGTGATGTAAGCATAAGATTTCCATTCGGAGGTCATTGACATCAGGGACGAAGATCTTTCCATTTTGGTCTGCTAGCAAATCTTGCTCCATACAGACTTGATTGTCTTTACATAGCTTCGATATGTCAGTTTCTTTTAATTTATTGATAGCGGTTTTGATTCATTCATGAATAGTATCAGCATCTGTGTTAAGACGAACAGCAGTCCAGATTTGTTCTTTTGGCATCATGAGTATGCCTTTGTTATCGTCTTCTTTTCCTTCAGTGTGGTCTTCTCTGTGAGATAGAGCATCGGCTTTGCCCATAGAAGTACCAGCTTTATGTAACCATTTAAAGTGAAAGCGAGATAGATATTGAGTCCATCGGGCTTGTCTGTGATTTAAATCTTGGCGGACCATGAACCATTGAAGATTCTCGTGGTCATTCCAGATCTCAAATTCATGTTTTGCTCCTTCAAGATAGTGGCGCCAGAGTTCTAAGGCTCTGATAGTGCTGAGCATTTCTTTATCTGCAATAGGATAATTGTGTTCTGCTGGTGACATGGAATGAGATGAATAAGCAACTGGATGCCATTTGCCATCAATTTCGATAGAGAGCACAGCTCCTGTGGCATAATCGGAAGCATCAGTTTCTAATCGGAATATTTTGTCATTATCAGGGAATGCAAGTATTGGAGCAGTGGTGAATTTCTGTTTAAGCATGTCAAACGCGGTTTGTTGTGAATCAGCCCATTTGAAAGGGTTATCTTTCTTAGTAAGGGAAGAGATCATTTTCTTCAAGACATTTGAGTACTTCTAGTACAATTCGATCATGTTCTTGTTGGTTGTCTGTTTTGGTGAAGATCATGAGATCGTCGATATATACGACACAGACATTGTCCATGTCGGCAAATAGGTCATTCATCATTGTTTGGAATGTGGCTGGGGAGTTGCATAAGCCAAAGAACATTACTAGTGGTTCATAGGCTCCTCGGTGGCAGACGAAGGCGGCTTTCCATTCATCTCCTTCTTTGATGTGAACATTGTTGTATCCCCATTGGAGATCCATTTTTGTAAATAGCTTGGCTCCTTTAAGCTTGTCAACAAGCTGGGCAATCAGCAGTAATGGATAGTTATTCTTGATTGTGTGCTCATTGAGATATCGGTAATCCTGTACCATTCGTTTCTTTCCATCTTTCTTTGGAACAAAGAAAACAGGGGAAGTTTGTGAAGACTTCAAAGGTCTAATATAGCCTTTACGAAGTTGATCATCTATGAAGTCGCTGACTTCGTTTTGTTCAGTAGGGGATAAGGGAATCAATCGTCCTTTCTTGGGTACAAAGGTTTCCTTAAAGTCTATAGCATGGTTCCAATGTTTTCTAATAGGCATTCGCTCAGATTCTTTCTTTGCGAAGACATGAAGATATTTGTGATATTCTTTTGGGACTAGATCTGCGGGTTTCAGATCAGATTTTGGTGGTGAATCTAACTTGGCAGCATTAATCTGTACAAGTAGATTGCGTTCTTGTTTTTCAATGGTTCTTACAAAAGAACTTTCTGATTTCTTTGCACAAGTTGTAGGGCAACACGTCATGCGGACGGTTCCTGTTTCCCAATTGATCTCTGGGTTATGGTGTTGTAACCATGTATAGCCTAGGATCATTTGGTGTTTG
>JBBPJQ010001026.1:0-13869 GCA_038088795.1 Boletus rex-veris
GGCCATGGAAGATACAACAGATCATTCAGGATAACCGATATGGCGATGATGACCGCCTGGCTGACTTCGGAACCGTTGATACCAGCGAGGATGTTGATGCTGTTGGTGGTGAACGTCGAGAGAAGGGACATGTACAGGTAATACAACGGGCCTAGCGTTGCGTCAACGATCTGGGAGCACCATCACTGTGCCGACGAACCTAGATTGACCAGCACGCCGAGCAAGGGCCTGAGAGGAATGGGCACCACGACGTGTGTGTTGCCCCCTTCAGCATAATACACCATGAGCATTGGGATGGCGGCAATAACGGGTATTGGTAGTTTGTGCCTCCATCGAATATCAAAGACATCGTCCAGGAATCCGAGTATCGTGGCCATCAACAATGACAAGAGCGAGGAAAGGTATATCGACAACTGGACTGGACATTGTAACGACATACACCAAACTGGAATACGACGTCTTACCTCATGGTGCAGGGAAGCGACGCTCTGGAGGGTCTTTCGGCTCTCTGGAAGGCTCCCAACTGTATCGGAAAAGGGAAATGGAATAAATAGAATTAGCAAGAGGATGTATATGGAGGCGCAGATGAGTCCCTGGCTCTCCGGTCTGTGCATCGTCAGCCAAGATCGACTTGGATTCCCAACGAGAAGCTTACATGGGGTCTGTATAAACTTTTAAGAGATCTTTTCCCTTGAGGTTCGCCTGGATGAATCTTGGGCCAAGGGCGGGTATCAAGTAGAGCGCAACTAGGAATGCGAATATCGAGAATCCGACCGAGGCAAACAAGACGGGGAGGGGTGGTGGTGGGTCAAGGAGAGGTCGAACGACGAACCACGCCGCGACGGGGACGAGGGAGACGAGCAAAAGGTTGGGCAGTGGTCTTGCGGATGGTGTTGGTGCCATTGCAAGCCCATCGCGTCCATGTACGTGTCGCTTGAAAGCACTGCTATGACTGGCTCGCCAATTACGGCCACTACCACCTGGGTCTTGAACCCGACTCGATGCCATCTCAAAACGATCCAGGGCAAAGGTCGCGGCGTATTTGGTACGATACGTTCGCAGTTTACTCTAACACACTCATCGTCGTCGTCGTTTTCAGCTACCCAAACCATTCCAGCTAGGACCGTGATTGAAACCAGTCCCGTCTTGCTCTTTAGCAAACAAGAATACGATGACCATGGCAGACACACTCTGCTCGATCACTACACCTTTAATTCGAGAGACGGTCGAATGGCACTCGCATTAGGCCTGGGTTCGTCCTACCTCCCAGTCGATCCCCTCGCGCTGATCATCATCACCAAAAACAGGGTCCTTGTTCAATCACGCAGAGAACCCAAACGTGTCATTTTCCGTCGATATCGTACAAGAACGTATCGTGTACACGTCTACGCGCGCAATTCAGCCAGACGAGGAGCTGTGTATATTCTACGGTCACCAACTTTGGTTCGATCCCGTCGACGGTCCGCCGTCTCGAACCTACGAGAATACCGATTCAGATGCTTGGGGTGGACTAGCAGACATCCAAGGGCACACCGACGACATCGCGTCATCTGAGAACGTGGATGATATCGTGACAGTGGACGACCTCCCATTCACCTGGAAAAAACTCAGCTTCGAAAAGGAAGAAGAACAGCTCGACGACATCGAACTCGGTAACCCCGCTCCACGATCCGCCATCGATCCCCTACTGACCCACTCCACACAGTCCAGGGATGGGTCGTCGACATACCCAACCCAACCCACATCGCGACGATGCTCAAGTACGCCCACCCCATTCCCTTCTTCCATCGTCCTGACCTGCCCTCCCTTCAGATGGCTCAAACAAGCCGGACTCGACAAGGATGCACTCTCCCATCTCAAACGCATCCGGAGACAAGCTGCCCTCTCCACCCTCCTCCTCGATACGTCCCCAGACCCCCCACCTCTCCCGCCGGAGCCCGCCCTCGAGCGACCGTACCAGCTCCCCGTCCCGCGTCACCCCGCACGAACGCCCACCTCGCTCGCGCTCAAAAACACCTATTGGCCGACCGTCTTGTGCCCGAGGCGAAAGTGGGAACCCGAGCCGTGGACGACGGCCCGGGTGCGCTGGGCGTCTGATGCCATGCATCGTCTCAAACGGGCGTATACCGATGCTGCGATCGCACAAAACGGAGAGGTAGGACGTGATCCGTTCATGCGCATACGGGTGCTGATGTGTCGTGCGCATCGCCAGTTGCCTGTCGTCGCACACGTCCCGATACCCCATCCGGATCCCACCCAGCTCTCACGCCCGTTTTTCGCCTACGACACGCGTACGTCTGCCAACCATCCCCTCCGACACGCCGCGCTCGACGTCATCCGTCAAATCGCAGATGATCGCGCTGCGCAGCCACCACCACCGGGGGACGAAGCGGCCAAGAACGGCGCACAGTATCTCTTGACGGGTCTGTCGCTGTTTATCACGCACGAACCCTGTGTGATGTGTACGATGGCCCTCCTCCACTCACGCGTCAAGGAGGTATTTTATCTCGTCCCGATGCCCCGCACGGGCGGTTGTGGCGGGTTGACGTGTATACCTTCGCTCAGAGGCGTTAACCACCGGTTTAGCATTGGCGTCTGGAAAGCGGATCCCGGTGACAGTGATTGGCCTGACCCGCTGGACCCAACAATAGACGTTTGAACGCGCCATCTTCCTGAGAGCGATATGTTATACGCAGAGTTCATGTTTGATATATGTATGTGCATGTAGACGAAGCAAATTCAACGCCGAGAGCGAGACTCTATTGTACCCACTCCTCTCATCTATTCCAGGATTTCGATGAGCAACCGTGTCCGTGTCGTTGGCATGACACACACGACGCTTGACAACGCCTCTCACGTTGTCCCCCTGTCCCGCTTATCAGAGACGGGCGGCAGACACGGCACGCCGCGTCGTGCGTGGTTGCCACATTTTATCCTGAATGAGCCCCAACAAGTCCTCGTCGGCAAGCGTGCGGAGATAACGGTTCGCGTCCACTCCCTAACACATATTCGGCGGCGCGTCAATGATCCACACCCACGCCAATCGCCGCACCACGCCGCACGCACCTCTTTCTGCGCTTGCCGAACGACCGCCAACGCAATCCCTGCGCTCAGCGCTCGGATACGTTCCAAGCGCGGATACACCAATCCCGACGCGTGCTCCTCGGTATCCAACGACGACGCGAGCGCCACGGCCGCTTGTTCGATCATACCGTCCGAGATGTGCCGCGCGCGCGACAGGATCGCACCGAGTCCAATGCCGGGAAAGATGTACATGTTGTTGCCCTGTCCTGGCTCATGTCGTGTGTCGCCGTGCGTGATGGGGTCGTATGGGCTGCCGGATGCGTAAACGACGTTGCCGTTGGTCCTGGAAAAGAGAACGGGAACATGGGATGGGCGGCGAGAGGAAGCACGAAGTGGGCTTACCACGCGATGGCGTCTGCGTACTCGAGTTCGCTCAGGTGGATCGGGTTGGAGAGGGGAAAGATGATGGGACGCGCGTTCAGCGCCGACATGGCCGTGACGACGTCCTCGGTGAACGCGTTCTAAAGCGTGTTGTGTGCATGAGCATGCATGACCAGTGCCAGCGAGCGCATGCAACGACGCCTACCTTGAGCGTACTCAGACCGAGCAGCGCAGTAGGCTTGACATGATGAATGATATCCACCAACTTGGTCAGCGGAGGCCCGTCATAGTCGGTACGAGCAAAGACTAGGCAACACGTCCTCAGCGTCCTGTACACACACACAGAACAACACATTGCGTACATTTCTTGTGTTCCTGAAGTCCCTTGCGGTCAGCCGTGATGAGCCCCTTGGTGTCGACAGTCTAGTACGATTAACCGCTTGAGCAAACGGATCGACGTCCGGTCAACTCGAGAAGTAGATCGGGGGCTCACGTAAATGCGAGATTTGGCCTCTTCGAGAGGTACGCCCAGACGCGTGAAAAACGAGAGGAGCTGCTTTGCAACGCCAATACCCGCCGAGCCCGCACCAAAGAACAAGATCCTATGATCCGACAAGGGTCTACCCGAGGCACCCGAGGAGAGACGCGCCGCATTGATGAACCCGGACAAGATGACCGATCCCGTGCCTTGAATCTGTTGCCACCGAGATCCCAATCAACGCAGGTCGACGAGAGACGAGAGAGAGATGGCGGGCACGTACGTCATCGTTGAAAACGCGGTATCGATAGCGGTACCTGTCGAGGTACCGAAAGGCATTGTCCGTCGAGAAATCCTCGAATTGGACGAGCAACTTTGGGAACACGTCCGACATGGCTTGCATAAACTCGTCCATGAACGCGTCCATCTGTTTGAGTCAATGTGACAAGTGCGATCGCGATCGTCGCGTTGTGGCGGACGTACCTCAGCGGTGGTGGGTCTGAGACGACGCACGCCAATGTAGAGGGGATCGTCAAGGTAACGCTGGGTATTGGTTCCGAGATCAAGACAGATTGGGATCTGGGGGGACGTGTTCAACATCAGACATGACGACTACACGCACACCGACATACAGTCGAACTAGGCTTGATGCCTGCGCCGGCAACATACAGATCCCTACGCCAACGGTCAAGCTATCACACACCATCACCAACACACACGTACAGTTTTCCGATACTGATAGGCAATCCATTCGCACCGAGATCACCGAGCCCAAGGATCCGCGAGCCTAGTACCAACGAGTGAATCACAACAGGACACAAACGACACTCGAACGCACCGTCGGTGACGACGGCAATACGACCCTCGTCAGCATTGGGCCAAGAGGCGAGCACGTCCCGAATTCGACCCTTGTCTTCGATCGAGACGTACAACCCCTGTGGTCTACGCCAAATGTGGGAATACTGGACACACGCTTCGCCGACCTGGTGTGTCGGAGGGATTACTGAGAACGTCACACGACCGACCCAACGACCCAACGCTCACCGTAGGGGTATACAAGATGGGAATAATTTCCTGATGGCAAGTCAACGAGTGCACTCGGAATGTGACGTAAAACGTGCGCACCGACATGTTCCCGAGCAGCATCTCATAAAAGAGATTGGCATCACGCCCTTTGAGACCATCGAGGTAAATGTACTTTTCGAGCGCGACCGACTTGGAGCGGAACTGTGCCAGACAACGCTGACGGTGGTCCGTGTTGGCCAAGTAAGGAGGAAACCGGGCGACAGACATGGTGCGAAATCGAGACGGACGTGGGAGTACGGTACAGACAGCTCTCAAGGACGAACAGACGACAGCGCGCAGCAACGCCATTATTCAACGCAACGCACACGCACGGAAGAGGTCGAAAAGCAAGCAACAAAGCACATCACTACATGGATTTTAGGGCTCAAACGGACCATCTCCATGGATCACAACGGGACCTCCGCTCCTCGCCGAAACACACGCCCGTACTAGTACCCCATCGTCAGCACGCCCGACGCGACCCACAACCAACCCCAAACACCCACCTCATCCTACCAAAACATCCGCCTCTTCTCCCGAATCGCCCTCGCCGTCGCCTTTCTCTCCCCCCACCCCGCCTTGACCGCGCCCACCCTCGCCTCTTCCCTCTTCGCACACACCCTTCTCACAGACCGCGGCAACGCAGCCACCTGCGACACGAAACTCGGCCGACACCCAAACATCTTGGCGAGCTTGCCACAGCTGTACAGATTCGGATCGGACCGTCGGAGTGCGCGCAGTTTTTCGAGGTCTTGTCTGGACAAGCGTGTCAGCGCGGGTGTGTATGCGGATGGGCGGAGGAACGGGGGGAGGGGAGAGCCTGTCGGCGTGGGCGGGCGCAGCAGGGGCGACGCAGGGTCGAGCGTCGTCGAATAGGGCGAGGGGGCGGTTGGAGGTGGTCGGTGGATAAACGACAACTTGCCGCCGTCGAGCGGGGTGACGACGGCGTTGTTGAGTGGGTCTGGAAAACGCGCGGGGGGTTTTTCAGGTCGACGGGTCGCGTAGGTTCTGCAGAGGCTCAGCGAGAACCGTGACTTGAGCATGTGGTCGTTGATAGTTGAAAGAAGACTCACACGCCACCCTTCATAGTATCGCCTCCTCGTCACAGAAGACGAACACAACATACATAGCCCAAGAAGCAAGCATCGCTCAACTTTTAAACAGTCGCCGAAATGGGCGCAGTCGCGATCAGACATTCATTTCGTCGATCCAATGTGATTTGTGCAGCGCCTTCGAGAGAATGAATGCAAGATGCGAGTCTGAACCTATCATACACATCTTATAAGTACACATAACAAAGATTCAAGACAACACCAGCCGGTTCAAAAGTGAAACGAGAGTGAGAATTTTCCTAGGTCGAACCACGAATAATGAATATGCGCGAAATACGAAAGCAAGCGACGCAAGAAATCGAGTCATAAATCAGAGACACTTGGTCCGCCAATTTCTTGGGGAAAAAAAAATGCTATTCTGCGGGAAAGAAGAAGAAGTGAACGTGTATACGGCAAGCTCAACTGTCCAGTCGTCATCGAACAATGATCTATAAACCCATAAAATAGTCAAGAAGCAAAGTTTTCATGACTTGTTACCCTCTCGCAAGGGCGCTTGTCCTTCTACCACCTGCGGGTTGCCATTGCCGTACGCTCCGGAATAGTACGGCCGCGAAACGGCCCGCGAGTCCGTCGGTCGGGTAGTCGAGCACGGTCTCACGGGTAGCGTGGTCTTGGCGGAGCTCAAAGGGCCCGACGCGCGTCGACAGTGATCACCAAGGGTAAACGAACCATGCATCGCCGGTGGTGGTGGCTCTGGACGAACACTCGTGGCCGAGACAGAAAGCCGACGTGCGACTTCCATAGGGGGCGACAACGATGGCTGGTGCTCCTGCTCTCTTCCGGGAGAAGTTACCCTGATAATCGTGTCGGGCCTGCGCTGCTCTAGCGCTGGGAAACGATACGACGATGTATCTGAGCTACAAGGAACCCCGTTCTGAAGCGACTTGGAACCCTGCGGGTATCCATACCCAGGGGGGTCGTGTCCCCTCGTAGACGGCTCTGCACGGACAGCGAGCACCGCTTCCTCGAGGGATTCCATCCGCTGGCGAAGCATCGTGATCTCCTCGCGCATGGCGCGGGTGCGCTTCTCGACCAAATCCTCCACGATCTCGTCCATCTTTTCCTGCTGCTGCTTGAGCGACATCATGAGCGCATTCGACTTTTGCAGTTGCTCGGATAGCCGGCCCTTGAGCTGCTTCGAGTCATTGAGAGCGTCGTAAAAGACCTCGAATGGCGCTAAAAAGGTAGACTTGTCGCCCGAGTAGCCAGGATGGTGCAGGGCATGAGGCGTAGGCGGTACCAAGGTGTTGGCTATGGGGACAGAAAGATTGGGTGGCGATTGCATCGTACGCGCAGTCGAGCTGATCAGCGGCGCGGCAGTGCCCTGCAAACTGAACCGAGTGGGCGTGGGAGGGACGTTGCCGGCGACTCGTCGGGTGGTTTGTGTATTGTTCAAGGCCAGTGGCAGACGGGGAATCGCCATTGGGAAGCGGCCGGGATCTGCGATAGGTGGTGCACTCTGAATGACAGGCGCGAGTGGATCGGAAGGGCCAACGCCACGGGGGCTGATCACGATATCAGCAGGCTTCTTTTTGCGGCCACCGGATTGGGCCGCACGACGACGTGCAAAACTGATCGGAGGAGGGGGCAAGGAGCGGACTGCGGCGGGCTGTTGCTGCTTGGATGAGTCCGTTGAGGTGAGAGGCGGAGGTTGTTGGGCCATGATCGGTGGGGGGGTAAGAGGCCGAGCAGTTGCCTGGGTGTTTCCAGCGCAACGGTTGACGAGGGGTATCGCAGTGGGACTGACGCGCCCAATGCGAGCGAGTTTTGAGGTCGTCAGCTGATCGCCAGGTGGAGACCTACTGGGAATGCACCCAGAGACGGCGGATATACTCTCTCTGCGTTGGTCGAGGGGCTGCTTTTGCTGCTGTTTGCCGAGGATGGGACGAGGCTGGTCGCGGGAGAGGGCATCATCTGGAAGAGAAAAGGAGGGCACGGCAGGGGATATCGGGATGGGAGTGCCTTGTTCAGCAGACGATCTGGCTGGTGTGTTCGGGCCGTGGGGTGCGCCGCTCACGGTCACACGGCGCTTTTTCGACAAGGGCTGCCCGCCGGGTGTGGCTGAGGAATCGCGAGAGAGTTCGTTGTGCTGGGGCGGGGATTGGGGGGGACGTTGTGTGTCGTCTCTGTCCTCCTCCTTGATACGGACGGTGATGGGAGATTGACGTGTATCAGCGTTGTGGCTGGGAGAGACGCGTTTGCATAGCACGATGCGAAGATGGCGGATGACTTACGACTCTACGCTGGCGCGGTCTGTGGATGTGTGTAGGATGTCTTGACGTTGGCGTTTCTTTGTTGCGCTGGCGGGAGGGGAGTGTGTTGGGCGTGGCTGTATGGGTGGGAGAGCGTTGCTGATTGGCGTGTCGCTGAGGGATGAGCTGCTGAATGCCTGTGCAAAGGAGGGGAGGGACTGTGGGATGGACATGTTGATGAGGAGGAGGAGGGAAAGAGAGACTCGAAGAAGAAGAAGAACAAAAAAAAAAAGAGGACGGAACCGAAAAATGAGATGAGCGTTGTAGTTTAACAACGTTTGGAATTTCCAGACTTGTTCGTAAGGTCGTCATATCTACACAGATCGACCGAGCTCACAGCCCATCACATCAACATCTCCTCCCAACCGAGTTCCAGAAAATGGAACTTCATCTCAAAACTTATCTCTCTCCTCGCTTATCATCAACAAGTCCCTTACCCATTTCCCCTCTTCTTCCGACGCGCCGTCAGTACTGTGATTGCACCCGTGCCGTCACCCCCGCTGGGTCCTTTACGTGGCTCCTCCGGATTGCTCACCGAAACCGTCCCGTAAATATACGAATCGTACGTCTCGACGCTCGTGATTGGCTCCACTTTCGGTGAAACATCCTCCGCTTGACGTCTCTTATCCGTCCGTCGCGCTCGAGGCGTTTCAGGCAGTGCCACCTTCTCCTCTCCTCCCTTGGGCTCTGGCGTGCCTCGCTGCGATTCCTCTGCAGGGCTCTGGGCATCTCCTCCACTTTGGACGATCTTCAGTCCATCACACAGTCCTTTAATCGCCTCTTCCAGAACCCGTGTAGACCACACTGCCCGTTCTACCGTTGGAAATTCGTGTCCAGTCATCAATGAACTCAAGACACGTTTCACCATCTGCGAAGAAACCTGTCCAGGCAGTGGAGCCAGTGGCGAATATAATCCTGGCCTGCCAGGTGTGGGACATGACGTGACCATGACAAAGAACCCTGTCACGGCGCCCGCGATACACTCTTGCCTAAACGACATGCGTTCCCAGAACTCCTCGATAGACACCTTGCCGAGTGCCCTGCTCGTCTGCTCCGTCTTTGGCGTGCACGACCCCTCCGCATCTTGGTCGGCCCTCTGCGCATTCCGGCTCGTCCGTGGCCGTTTCCGCTCCGGAGACCGAACACCCTCCGCGTCCGTGGTATACGCGATCTCGTCCAAGAACCGCGCCTTGGGGTCATCATCAAACCACGGAATAACATGCCCGATATGCTCATCGCGGCCGATCGGCAGCGGTACCTCGGTCTGACCATACGGATGCCCATACGACCACGGCACCGACCTCGTCGCAGACGCAGACGCAGACGCGGACGCGGACGTGGACACGCGGTCCAGGGCATGTGCCGCTTCGAGCGCTCCAAGACCCGGAAGGACATAAAACAGCCGTATACGCATCGCCTCGTGACGCGCGGCCACGTCATTCGCGACGGCGCTCAGCTGGCGTTTCCACCATGCACAGAGGGCCACGTCGGTCAGCGGGCGCTTGCCCGGAAACTCGGACGAGTTGGGGAAGAGGTATTGGTTCTGGGCGCGCGCAAAGAGGTGTACCCAGAGGTGGGCGACGGGGAGGGGTCGGGTGGTGGGATCGACGTAGTAGGTCAGCAGGGCACGCACGAGCGATGGGGTCGGCGATGGGGGCTTGGCTTGGCCGGTCGAGTCAACCTTGGATATGTAGAGTACCGCGCTGGATGTGGACGGTACATGGTACAAGGATGCCTCAATCGCCGAGATAAATACACGGGAAGAGTCTGTGGGCTGTTCGGAGAGCAGGACGAGTATGTCCTGGAGAAACGTCTTTGGACGTGGTGTTGCAAACGGATAGAGGTTGGAGTGTTTTCTAGGGGACGATACGAGGACGTGGAGATGGAATTGGCGCGTGCCAGGCAGGTTAGCCAGTCCCTGCAATAGCGCGTCGCGTAGGTTCATGCTACGAGACGCGTGGGAAGTCGACGAGACAAGCGTATGGTATATTACGACTCCACATGGTACAATATTACAGGTTCGAGCACACTTCTATGCAACATACGCGAACGTGTCCCTCGTACCATCCACTCGTTCAATGTATTCTTTTTCAAGCAGCGTGTCGATCGCCTATCGGGGCACCGTCAGCTTGACCATGAACAACAGGACCAGCAACACCCACCTTCTTGATGTCTGGAATCTTGGGCGCAAACCTCTGCGAGATCTGCGAGATGACTTCCTGAATCAACGGCTGGTTCTTCATCGTCTTGCGCGCCTTCATGATGCTGCCCCGACATGTCAATACCACTGCACCCAGCAAAAGAGACACGGCCGTACCGCACGATGGTCGCTTGAATCACGTATTTGCGATCTTCGTCGACAGTCTTGAGCACTTCAGATGATTCCGCCTTGACTTCAGCCTTGATCGGCTGGTTCAGGTTGACACGGATCTTCTTGGACTTGAAATCTGCATACACTGGTAAGCAGACACCCAGAGGTAGATCAGATCTGGGACATACTAGGGTTCAAATCATACTGATCAGTCTCCTCGTTGACGAGAATTTTGGCCTTGACAAGGAGCGACAACACTTGAACCAAGATATCCTTGCTGATCGCAGTGGCCGTCACCAGCTCCTCTAATGACAGCGTGTCGTGCTTGTTGTATTGCAACAACACCGCCATCTGGTACGAACTCGTCATCAGAATGTACTTTTGGTTCAGGTAGTTTGTTCGAAGCTCGTTCTTGGAGTAATTCCATAGCCAAGTCAATTTCCTACCCGAGTGCTTCGTTTGGTAGTACTTGGAAAACCGGTCATACGTCGGCAGGATCTCGGGCGGGACGATAAAGTCGTTGTTGGGCGCATTGAGTGGCCAAAAGTTCGTACCCAGCACCATGATGCTAAAGTTGATGTCCATGTCGTCGTGGTTCTGCTGCATCCGCTCTTTGAATTGATCAGTCAAGTCTTTGCTCAGACTCATATCTGTCCACGCCACGTTACCACCAGAAACGATAGAAGATAACATGCAGAACGCACCAGTGAACATGCGTTGCAGCTTGTTGGTGTACTCGAAACCGCAAGCCTCCTTTAACTTGGATATCATACTGGCTTCGCTCTCGTCCGACGCAGACACACCATGAATGAGCCGTTTCGACAACTTGGTCGTGTAGAAAGTCTGGAAGACGTCCTTGTCTTCAATGTACTTGAAAAGGACCATCTACAGCACATCATCAACAGGCGAGGCAAAAACGGCAATCGAAGGGACTTACGACGCGGTTGAGGGCACCCTCGAGATCTTCTTCCTCTGCCATCTTGTTGTTCTTTCTCAGCAGCATATCAGCGTGCTTGGCGAGCAACTCTGGCGATTTTGTGGTCGACGTTCCCGTTGCTGCATTGCGATTGACAAACTCCCTGCAAGCCTTGTCAAGACTGGCGACGAATCCCGCTTCACCCCTGAAGCTACGTGTCACCGTCTCCGAGTTCTTACGATGCACCTCCAATAGGGCATCGACGTATGCCTTGGGATCCAAACCATCGGCACCTTCCGAACCCGCCCCGACAAGCTTTGAAACCGCCGTCAATCCGGCCTTCTTGACATGTTCTTCAAACTTTTTCCTCAACGGCTCCAACCCTTCCGGAATTCGAGATAGCAGCGCATACATTCGTTGCAGGTCTTCATCTTTGTCGAAATCAAGTAGGTTTTGGAAGCTTTCCCACATGAGCTCCGAGTGCTGTCGAATAAGGACATGCTCGCATTTGCTGACAAGCTGTTTTCGGGTTTCCGTGTTGAGATAACGGTCCACGCGGTCCTCCTCCTCCCTGAGACGCTCTTCGGCTTTCTTGAGGTAGTCAGAGACGCTGCTCTCCGCAAGGAACGCTTCAGATTCCTGCTGATAATATTTTTCGGTTGCCTCGAGGAAAGGTGTTTCCAGGTGCTCCTTGTAGACATCGAGGGAAGCCTTGTTGATATCGGTTTCATCCAGGCCAAGCGACACGAACGAGTCAACGACTTTCTTGACGAGACCCTGGTCGATGGTTTCCCCATTCCGTTGACGCTCGATCAGTCGAAGGATGGCACCAGCCAGTTTTCCGTGCCTGCTCTGCACATGAAGGAAAAAGTTGGATTTCCATTGGACGAGCGCGAGCTGGATGATAGTCATTGGATCAATCACGTCCACGCAACAAAAACATGCAAAAACAAAGCCAGTGAATGACGCACTGTATAAACAGGATAGACTCCCTTTCGACCCTCGTCCCGCTCGCGCTTGACCCAGTGGCGGTTGAGATAGGTGAACAGTCGGTTGATGTAGTTGGCCCCTGTTGTGTACCTATCCCACTCGCTAGCATAATATCGTAGGAGAGCCTCGTCTTGGAGAGCGTCCGATTGCTGTAGTTTCCCATCAAGGTGAGGGCAACTGAGAGAAGCAGGGTCCTCACCTCCTTGAGACCCTTTAGATGTGTAACAAAGTATCGAATGAGGTTATTGTATAAATCAGAGCCCATCAGATTGGCCCCAGCTGCATTGGCGTGGTCAGCTCCGTCATCGTCGTTATCGGAAAGGGCATCTTCCCACTGTAATGGGGGGAGAGGGGCATGCAAAGATACTTACTGCGGTTACCAGCACCCACGGCATTATCGGGTGCGCCATGCATGCGCGAGGATGTGCAGTAGTTGTAAGCTACGGTATAGAGGCTCATGTATTTGGAGTATGAGACGCCAGTCTGCAACTTGGTCATGATGTGATCCACACCCTCCTCGAGGAAGGCCCAGGTAGTGGCCAGGTCTGCGGACGCTGGGGGCATCGGATGAGGGGAGTTTGATGGTGTGGACGAGGATGGAGTGGCCATGGTGGTGGTCGTGTGTAGAGAGGAACCAAGCAAGGCAGATCAGTAGGGGATGCTGAGGCGGCTTGCCGCAAAGGCGCGGTTTGTGGCGCTGAACTCGTGTCTCAAATAGTAAGTATCATCATAGCTAGTCTACACCTTGACACCCGTATGTATGCAAGCAACCCCGCCCCACTGGTCCGTCCATGCACCCCCATCGTGATCGCCCCCTGTTGCGAAGCCAGCATCCCTAATCATACCCGCAAACTCCGACTGACAAGGGAACTTGCGTATCGACTCGACCAAATACTGATACGAATCTCGGTCACCCGCCAGAATGGTTCCCAGAAGTGGTATCACGGAAAACGAATATTGATCGTATAGTCTACCAACTATGAGAAGTATGCAAGCAAGATGTGACGAGCCACTCACGTGCTCAACAACGGATTGTTCACTTTGCTGAACTCGAGGCATGCAAAAGTGCCTCCTGGTTTGAGCACTCTGTACGCCTCCTTCAGGACCGCAGGAATGGATGTGCAGTTGCGGATTCCAAACGCAATCGTGTACAGGTCGTACGAGTTGTCCCTGAATTGTGATGGAGGGAGCTCTTGTGCGTTGGCCTCATGGAATGACACCTGCGGTGCTTCTCACCCCTCAGCAATGTCGCAGAAACGCCATCAACGGACTCACTATTGTGATACATCGTCTTTTTGAATCTCTTGAAACCCTCGCCGAGCATTTGTGCATTGATGTCC
>JBBPJQ010001027.1:0-13866 GCA_038088795.1 Boletus rex-veris
GCTACACTATACAAGGATAAAATAGCAGCAACACAAGCAGTGATGAGCGTGAAATTAGTCCTACACTTCTGGTGAGCCTGAAGCCAGACCTGCAAACAAAATAATAAGCTCGCATGCATAAGTTTTCACTCACCATGACCTACCAGTTCCAAGTTGAATGCTATCCTCTGAGATGTGGCAACGCTTTTGAATCAATGTGTTGCAAAGTGTTCCTCCCGTCATGCAAATTGAGTTGCGAATGGTGCCAACTCTCGCTTTGGCCGCGTCTGATCTCCTCTCTGCTTCCTCAGCCTGAATTTTGTAGAGCTTTGCAGTGGTGTTGGTTTCATCCCACTTCACCTGAGCGAGCTTCTGTTCCAACTTCTGAACATTGCCCCAGGCTCTTGCGATGTCGAGAAATAGAAGTGCTTCTTTTTGTTGGAACTCTATGCGCTCGTCGTCATCGCCCTCATTATCATCAAAACATTCTAATCCATCCTATAGACAATCACACTATCAGATATGTTTGTAATGAGCAATTTGCTACTTACAATGGGATGTTTTCTCAGGGCATCAAAATTTTGATTAGTGGAGGGAAGGCTGGGAGTTAGTGCAAGATAGCTGTTGCGAAATGGGGTGCCAGGCCCGACTCGAGAGACGCTTCCAGAAAGAATGGGTCGTCATGCCCCACGATTCGCCCCAGCAAACGGCGTACCCCTCGTGGCCAATGTTACACTGTGTCGGGCAAGGTTTTCGTGAGTGGTCGAGATGGATAAAGTCGAGGATTCGAATTTAGGGATTGGAAAAGACGGTGGGGTATCAGCATTTGGCATGGCAGGAACGGTACTAACACTAGTCTGTGCACAGAGTGGTGTGGTGATGAACTGGCTGGTGGTAGAGCAATTGGAATGCTCAGAGGGCACGTCTGGAGCTGGGAAATTTGATTGTGCAGTGACAGTGTCAATGTCAACGTCCATGGGGTGAAATGGGATGTGCACTGGCCCAATATGGGTGTCTGTAAAAATCATCGTTGATCATTTGCCTTTGTTTACACGTCTCGGAAGCAAGATTATTACGTATATACATACAAACCATTTGATAGTACGGACAACGTTTCCAGTCCCTTGTCATTCTGCACACCAGCGAAGGCAGCAAACTGACCAGGCAGCAGTGTTGATACATCCATGAATGTGGTCATTTGTATGGTACAGTACAATCACAGAGGGACGATTCCATCGGGGTTGGCTGACTGGAGCTGTAAGCCGTTGGGCTAGTATCATTGGTTGCATTAACACACAGGCCGTCCAAATATAGGCTCCCAGTGGGTAAGGTCGCAGACCTCCTGATTAAAGAAATCCTCAGACCAGGATGTGTTCGAAAGGACACAGTTGGGTGGGCGATGAGCAGCCGGGCTCGAAAGGACATGGTTGAGGTGTGAGGTGAGCGATTGGGCTCGAAAGGACCTGGTGAGGGTAGCCTGTCGTCGCCATTGTCGTGATTGTGGTTTTGCCAGTTCCATCATGGCATTGTGAGGATGGTGTTGGTGTTTCTGATGCCATCACAGTGGTGTCAACGTCATCATCGTATCACTGATGCTGGTCAATGCATTGGCTACTTGCAGGGCTGGGTTGTTGAACATTCAAAGCTAATTGAGACTCCGAGTGGCACTGCAGATAGATTCGCTTTGACACTTATGTGATACTCGGGAGCTACTGTTACAAAGATCTCACACAAAGCCAAACGAAGAGGAAAATGGGTCTGAAAATATCCATCCGACCACACAGACCTATACAATCATACTCTTTACCCGGTTACGGTGAGACAGATGGTCGTGTAACGCGTCTACATGTCTTACAACCACTTGCAGATTCTCCAACCTTGATGATTCAACGTCAGCAAATCTGGCGAAGTTGCTTAATAGACTCTCGGCGCATGGAATATCCATTCAAGACGTCATGTCCGATCGCGTTTTTACTTCCTCTGACAATGCATCGGAAGTCATTTGGTTGCTGTCCAAGGCAGCGATAGAGATGAACATATTGCTGGTCATAGCTGAACTAGGGCAGGTGGAAGCTATGGGGACTGGTCGTCTGGATCCATTAAATGACGTGCCAGAGGTCATGCCAGTCAAGAAACTCGCGGTCAGTCGATAGCTTGTGTCGGTTACTTGTTTCATGATTGATTCTGTCGCAGGATGTATTTTAAGAGATTGTTGATGAGGATGGCAACATTGTTCGCTCATCTCCAGCAGGAGAGATTCCATTCAACTTGGACAACCTGCGCAAGCACTTGGCACAGGTTACCCTCGCTCGTTGTGTCCCTCCTGAAGATGTTGCCACATGCCAAAAACTGCTCGAAGTGTCTGTCTATGATGTCGCCGTGGAGGCTCAAGCACGAGGCCAAAGTATTTGATGAAATGGGTTTAGGCCATATTGATCTAGGTCTTCACCTTCAAAGATGGATGTGGGACTGGCATCAAAAGCTTCATTCTCGCCTTGAAACCAAGATTGCAAACATCATTGCTGCCAAGGCAAAGCAAACTTGTACGTGCCGACTTGTGATGAGGGAAAACAAATGTTGAGACTATCTAGGAGAGAGAACCACCCACCTGGGACCATTCTTATCCCTCGTGAAGCTTGAAACGCTCTCGCTCATCACCATTCTCGAAGTGATGCGATTAAATAGTACTGGTGGCATTGCTGACAGTATGAAGCTAGCTCACGCTTTCCTCACTGTTTGGCATGCAGTCGAGAACGAGTACAAAGCCCAGATGTGCAAGCACAACAATATTGCGATACCTTCATTGCATCGTGTCAGTAATCATAGTTTCTTTATGGGCCTAGGCTACAGGGATCTGCATGCATGATGAGTCACAGCAGCCAAGTATATCTAGGATAACAAGGAATGGACGACAGAGTGGACACAGTTGTTACGGGTGTGGGTGGGTAGTATTCTTGTGGATTGTTTGATGGATGTTGCCACTGTCGAACGCATGGCACTCGACAAACGGACTGGTGAGGAGCTGTAGGTCCATCTTTCTGTCTCTCTCGAGAAGGGGCTAATTGCTATGTAGGAAGGAGATGCAGCCCGCGGTTTACTATGCATACGAATATGTTTGCGGTCAAAAGTTGGGCATCATCCGATTGGATCCTGTCATCGCTGACCGACTTGTCAAGGACCCTTTGCGCGAAACCCTTCATCCTCACCATCTTCCCATGCTTGTTAAACCAAAGCCATGACTCGCTCCAGACCAGGGCAGGTATATTTATAACAGGAGTTGGTGCCTTTCTTGTCCTGCAAGGCAGGTCCACTGACTTGGGGATTTAGCTTCGGTCATGCACTTCATGAACTGTCAGGAACAACAGAGTCACCTACAACATGCTTCATCTCTGGGTAACCTCAAGCTCGTGTATGCTGGCCTGGATGTCCTCAGTAGTACACCTTGGCAGATCAACAGGAACATTTTCGATGTCATACTCCAACTGTGGAACTCTGGTGAAAGGCTCTGCAAGATTCCTCCCGCAGTATTTGACAAGTCCGAGCCTGAGAAACCGGATAACTACGATACGGATGTGCAAGCCAAATCCATATACAGTCAACGTCTCAGGAGTCATGTCCAGGATAAAGCAAGCAACCATTCAGAGTGCTGCAGCGTCAATTATAAAATTGAAATTTCCCACACTGTGAGTGTCTTGGATATATATTGAACCATTTATTGACCAAACCGTAGTTCTTGGGAGACATATTCTACCTACCCCATTACCTCGATTTCCGTGGACGAGCATATCCAATCCCCCCTCACTTGAGTCACATTGGCGATGACCTGGCTCGTGGCCTTTTAATGTTCACAGAAGCAAAACCTCTCAGAGAACGTGGTCTCCGTTGGCTCAAGGTTCATCTTGCCAACTTATACAGATTTGACAAGAGGAGCTTTGATGAGTGTATGGCATTTGTCATGAACCACCTTGATGATATTTATGACAGTGCTGAGAATCCTCTGGAGGTGAGTCGATCTCCTCATCTGGGTTACATTCTCTGACCTGTTGTCAGGGTCGGTGCTGGTGGAGGGCGATGGCAAGGGTGCTGCACAGGTTAACTTGGCAGCCACTGATCAACCGTCGGATGTGTACACCTATGTCGCCAACATGGTCGAAAGGATCGTAGTGAGAGACGCTGACAATGGTGAGAAGATCACACACCTCTTGCTTGGGAAAATTTCTCGCAAAGTGGTCAAGCAAACGGTGCGTGCCCTGCATTTTTTTTGTCACTTGACATCGTTGGATATTGATTGTTGGCCTTGTACAGGTCATGACGACCATGTATGGCATCACTTATATCGGGGCTCACGAGCAGATTGAGAAGCAGCTGAAAGATAGGGGAGACATATCTGAGAAACTCTGCTGGGCGGCTTCCGCCTACCTTGCAAAGAATGTCCTCCACTGCATCGGTGACCTCTTCTCGGATGCCAAAGCCATTCAAAACTGGCTCAACCTTTGTCCAAACTCATTACCAAAGGTGTTCCTAAGGGACGTCTTCCTGAGATCCTGAAACCTCAATGTGCCAATGCCAAGGCAGATATGGTGGAGGCCCGCATATGGAAGGAGCAAATGGCGACAGTGGTATGGACAATGCCGTTTGGGTTGCCGATAGTGCAGCCTTATCGCAAGGCGAAGCGCAAGCAGATCTTGGCATCCTTGCAGATGGTATACATCTCAGATCTGGCTGCTCCTGCCACCGTCAATGGCATCAAGCAAGCTTCTGCCTTCCCACCCAACTTTATTCACTCTCTGGATGCGATGCACATGATGCTGACTGCATTGGAATGCAGGGTAAGTGTTTTGTTGGATGTTGTGGGTGAGAGACGACTGATGGGCACCCTGAAAGACTCGAGGCATCACATTTGTGTTGGTGCACGACTCTTACTGGACGCATGCATCGAGTATCAATGGAATGTCAGAAGTGATTCAGGACATGTTCATCGCACTCCACTCTTCCGATATACTCTGTAAACTTGAAGCTGAGGTGAGCCTTGTCCCCAGTTTTCATTTTCCTTGCTCAACGTACTCGGTGCAACAGTTCCGGGAGCGCTACGCCAACCACTTGTTGAAAGGACACGTACTTGATGTCACGTGACCTGCTTATATAATCAGTAATAGTAGTATATAAGACTCTGCTGAGTCTAAATATGCATATAACTCTCTTGATCTCAAACCGCTATCATCTCTGAGTAACCCCCTCCAAAGGTAATGCCCTAGAGTAGATTCCTTCTACCCGGTGTCTACATCGGGTAGACGCTATTGCAACACCATTTGTACCCCTATCGGCGATTCGAAAAGAAACAATGCTCAAGATGCTCTTGGATGCGGGATGTCGTATTTCGGCAAGCAGGGACGTGGCTGTGGAGCTCAAGCGAGAGAATGCAGTTGTTGGCAACTTGCTGGATGTCACCGACGCTGAGGGGAGCTCGATTTCAACCATCACCTTGGATGCTGAGAACATTGTTAGTGCTGGTCCCTCCGTCACGACCAAGGCACCCGCTGCACCTGCCAAGCGCCCTCGAGGTCGTCCACAGGGCTCAACCCTGAAACACATTCAAGTAGAGTGGGACGACAACATGGAGAGTTCAGAAGCGCACGACGACGTGACTGCGTTTGCGCTTGGTTTTTGGGTTGGTCTCGTTTTATTTTATTTTATCATTCCTTTTCTTTGGCAATGCACACATTATATCTATGCATATTGTACAACTCATCACTAGAGCTACATGTATCAGTGTACATAGAGCATAGACGTTTGAACTTGAAGGTTACATTGTGTAAAACAATGTGTGTCGGAGTTCTCCGATGTAACTTAAACCACATCGCTCCTTGACTCTAATGTCCAGATGCCCAAAGTGTCTCAAGTACTTCTTAACTGCAGAAGGGGTAACTCATCACTGGTCCCAACCACGAGCTGCCTGTAATGTAGGCGATGGCTGGGAAACAGAAGTCCTCACTATTCCAAATGAGCACGTCGATGGCGAACTGGACGGTGATGAAGGACCTGTCTCATCTCAGTCGTCTCCACGGTTTCCGGCACCCCATGCTGATCAAGACTTCTTTCAACAGCAACTAGAGCCAGAAGACCAGCGGAACTCTGTTCCCCTTGTTCCAGCTGAGACGGAAGATTCCGTAAGTAGAGTAGTTGACATGCATCCCAACACTTCGTCAATCTTCAATGGCAGAAAGACTTTTCTCACTCGTTTCAACTTGGATCCATACTCTACGCATCGACAAGATAATCTGTACTACCCGTTCACCTCGCTGGATGACTGGGAGATCGCTAATTTCCTGCTGAAATTGAGACTCAGCATGAAGCTCATCGACGAATTCCTGTCACTACGGATGGTAAGTTGACTGTGATCACTGCAGTTCGTGCTCATGATTCTCTCAGGTGAAGCAAATGACACTCTCATTTCAGACAGCGAAGGATTTGCGCGCATGGGCAGAACTTCTGCCATCAGGTCCACGGTGGAAATTTGAAGTCATACCAACCACCCATCCTACAAAGCAACCCGTTCACCTATACTACCGTGATGCTCTCGAGTGCATCGAGTCGCTGTTCAACCACCCGTTCTTCGCGGATAAGATGGATTTTACTCCTTTCCGACTGTTCACAACTGCTGAGCAGGTTGTGAGGGTCTACACTGAATGGATGAGCAGTAACAGTGCTTGGGAGATGCAGGTAAGATCTAGTGTATTCAGCTTGGATTTTGGCTCATCCTTGTTCACAGTCGCAGATACCTGCTGGTGGTACGCTTTGTGGTGTCATTCTTTCATTGGACAAGACAAATGTTACAAAAATTTCCGGTGGTAGGGTTGCACATCCATTGTTAATTAGCCTCACAAATATCAATATGGGTGTCAGGAACAAAGGGTCCTCGCATGGTTTCCTTCTCCTGGCCTTGTTATTGATTGCACAGTTCACCTATCCCAAGAAAAGGATACAGAGCGTCCTCAGTGCGCAGCTCTTCCATCAATGCCTCGACATCATTATTGATCCTCTCAAGAAAGCTGCTGCTATCGGCTGAATGTTGTTGGACCCACTTGGAAATTTATGCTACTGCTTCACCCCATTGGTCTCGTGTATTGTTGACACTCCAGAAGCAGCAATGATCGGTTGTGTTCATGGCCTCACATCTCATGTCATGATGGCAACATACAAGAACTATGGTGATGCACAACATCACGAATCCCACACCGCAGCTATCACTCTGTCACAACTGAGGTCCATTGATTGCAATCCACTTTCTGTCGAGGAGTACTTTGCCGCATGCACGCTGTTTCAGCTCAGTGGCACGTCACATCCGTACTGGAGAGATTGGCCGTTCACAGAACCATCTCGGTTCTTTACCCCCATGACTTTGCACCATGGCCATGGAGAGTTTTGGGATCACAATGTTCAGTGGTGTATTCATGGTCTCGGAAAGGCTGAGATCGACTTCCGATTCTCTATCATCCCACGCATCACTGGTCTTCGCCAATTTCCCACTGGCATTACAGATCTGAAGCAGGTTTGTGGTCAAACTAAAAGGGATGTTCAATGATACCTGGTTGTTGTTATCGCTGGCGCCATGAACCCGAACATTGTCGTTGCAATTTGCACCCTTCTGGAGTTCCGCTACATGTTTCAAGCTCCAGCACTCACTTCTGCATGTTGTGACAAGGTCGAAGCTGCACTACAAGAATTTCATTGCCACAAGAACGCCATTATCGAAAGTGGTCTTCGTCAGGGTCCCATGACAGGTGCAGTCCTTGAGCATTGGCGAATTCCAAAACTTGAGTTGTTTCAAAGTGTCGCTCCAAGCATCAAGGAGGTTGGGTCCCCATTGCAGTGGTCCACAGACACTACTGAGCACGCTCACATCGAAGTCGTCAAGGACCCTGCATCAATGACAAATAATCAGAACTACGACAGTCAGATATGCCGTTGTCTCGATCATGACGAGAAATGCCGTCTCTTCAACACTGCAATAGCCCTATCTACAACACTGCAATAGCCCTATCTACAACATCCTCTCAACCTGATGACTCGGGTGAGACGAGCGACAAAGAAGAGAATGATGGCCACGAGTACAAGAAAGGTGGAAATGTCTTGTCTGATACACAGACCTCACAACGCAAACAGACAGATTTCTTTGCCATCGCTACCAAACTTTTAACCATGACAAAATTTGTCCCAAGACCGCTCCGCACATTCAACATTGGATCTATAGCTTTCCGTATAAATTATGATGCCTCATTACATTGTGTCACTATTGACGACGTCGCTACAATGTTTGGCCTCCCTGACCTTCGTGCAGTGCTTGGCGACTACGTCAGACGTGAGGGCGAGTTTTCACAGAATTTTCATAAGTTTGGCCCGAGAAGGAGTGCAGAGGACATCCAATTGCCGTTCAGAGACCTTTAGATCTGGCACAAAGTACGTTTGCAACAAAAGTGCTACCACGATCCATCTGTCACTGCACAAACGTTCACCGTTCACGTATGCCCTCCAAACCGTTCATCCAAGGGGCGATATGATTTTGCGATCATGAACACCGACCAAGAATTTGTGTGGCCATCCAGTGGTCTGCAAGGTATGTGTACTTGATTGATTGGATCTACCCACCTCTAATAAAATACAGGACATTCAGTTGTCAATGTCCACCTTATTATGTGCCTAGCTTCTCCCAAAGGTTGAGTTGGGCCATACTCACACCAGTTTTTGGTGTACGCCCAACGTTTCGATATTGTTCCTCAAGGAGACAGCAGAGTCGAGCGCACTATAGGTTTGCATGTACTCAAGCGAGCCACCCGACGTGTATCTGGCGTGACCTCAACACTAGGAGATATTTTTCCATTGGATCAGTTGAGATCATACGTGTATGTTGTCCCTTGTTTTGGTCGTGTAGCTAACAATCGCCTCACATCCAGCAATTCTGTTGAATATTCAGAATCCTTCTTTCTGAATAAATACTTCGACAAAGATTTTTTCTACGTCATTAGCTAGAGTACCTCTCATATTTCACACTTACATAAATGAAATTTCAATGAGGCATGCCATGTTCTGAACTCACACAAATGTACTTACGCGAACATTCAAATTGTGTTGTAACCACAGCCTGTCTTTTGCTCCAGCCTTTCCGCTTTATCTTTTGGCATGACAGGACGGCGGTGGCCCTTGAGGAACACCAGACAGACTTCTGTTGTTCCATCAATTCCAACTTCTCACTCAGATGTAGCAGCTGACAACTCTCCAGTACAAGCTCATCCGAGCCAATGAACAATGCGAGCCAATGCTGGTACTGGTGGGAGAGCGAAGCAGTTGGAGATATTGGGTCAAACCCTTGAGAGGCCGTCCTGGACTCTGTGCCCTATGACAACAGTACCTCAAGATGAGCCTGTGAATCCGATGGCACCAACCCCTGCTCGGAAGAAGAGAGGCGGTGGGAAGCGAAATGGAAAGGAAGCTACAAGACTGGTACATAGCTTTCTTTACAAGATTACCTACTTACATTGTTTCCCCTAGGACTCGGAACTGGAGCCTCTGCCCCAGCCTAGCAGTTCTGTGACTGGCCTTCCAGTTCAGGTTCTGGTTCAAGGATCCCTGAATAGCCAATTCGGCTTCCAGCTCCCACTGCCACCTCGTCCTAAATATGTTGGCTCACTAGATACATCACTTGCCATAGCAGTGCCTAACAAAAGTCACCACCAACGTGCTGCAAACAATCCAAGCTCTTCGCCCTCCTGCTCAAAGCAATGAACACGTTATCCTTGTGTCAACCTTACACATGGATACAGCTCTCTTTCCAAATTGAGCGAGGAGCCCGAAGAACAGGACAATGAAATTGAGCATGAGAACAATCGGTTGAACTTTGATCTTTACGATGTGCCCCCAGATGCTGATTTATATGAAGACCACCCCATGGATGGTTCACATGAAAAATCTGACAATTCTGACCGTGACCCTCAGCAAGGTATGTTTTTTTAATGGTATTTTGTATCCCTAAAGTAAGTGAACTATAATAGGACCCACAGATGACGGGCACCAGCTCGATCTGAACAATGGCGATACTGATGGTAATTTCACACCATCAGATGACAACAACGATGAGCATCAGCACCGTTCTGCTGCTCGTGTGGATCAAGTCGACCGCCAATTCCCGTCTCACACCAACGAGCATCAGGGCCGTTCTGCTGCTCATGTGGAGCGTCCAGACCGCTCTGCTTCCCGTGTGGAACCTCAAGATAATTCTGCTGCCCACGTCGAGCGTCAAGACCGCCCTGCTCCCCATGTGGAACAGCAAGACCATTCTGCTGCCCATGTTGAGCATCAAGATGATCCTGCACCCCATGTCGAGCGTCAAGACAATTCCACTGCCGATTGGCGAGGACACCAGCAACATATTCCAATCCGCCGATCTTTCAATTTTCAGAACAAGAACATCCAACCTCTCCACAGTTTGAGTCCCCAGCATTGTACTTCTTTTTCTAGTAACCAAAAGACGGCCCCTCGCTCCTCTGGTGATCCCCCTCCCCGACGCAATCCTTCTCCCCAACAGTCCTCCCGCAACTCAGCTACTCACCAAATACAAGTGCAAGCACCACCCTCACCACCCATCTCTTGTGAAAATTCACGAGACCCAATGGATAGTGAGAACGCAGTTTCACACTGTCCAGGAAATGAACAGGTTTGTTTTTTCTTCCCCTTTTAGTTGATCACTGCACATTTTTGTGTTATAGGTAGGTGTAACGTATGATTTACTTTCACGGCACCATGCAACCAACCGCCATCCTCGCTCCCCTTCCCTGGGATATCTCAATGATGTACGCTGCAATGGTGGTCGTCCAGCACCAAAGAAACCACGCAATGCTTCTCATTCCGAGAACGAGCAAGAGTGCAAGGTAGACCAAGCATCTTCTGCGGCCGGAAAGGAGGGCAAGGGCAGAAAAGAGAAGGACAAGGAGCCGGATGGAGATAGAGGACAAGGCAAGAAATCTGCCACACGCTCCAAAGATAAGGAGAAGGATGCTTCTCCCAAGGACACAGTTCTTTTGTTTTATCCTAGGCGCTGGCGAGCTCTCCTTGACCTTGCCAAAGCACGTATACGCCTTCATGCAGCTGTCGAGGATGCTTTCCCTAGGCATGAGGTAGCAGTTGATGGCTGGTGTCTCGAGGTGCTTAACGAGGTCATAGCATACTACAAGACACAGAGTTGGGAATTAGAAAAGGGTAAATTCCACTGTCTGACCCACTAATTTTCTATTGACGGTGTACCATTTAGGGTTTTATCCTGAGCATAGAACTGGCATGTGTAAACTCGTAAGTAAAATACCCTGTATGTTCTATATGCTAACACTATTCTAGATATTCAACGATACGCAAACATTTCACAGCGATCTAAAGAAGGAGGTGGCAAGGAACTTACGTGTGGAATACAATATTTTGCCGAGCAAGAATGCGAAGAACACCGAGGAATGCATTACACAGATCAAGAGTAAGGCAGCTGAGCTGCTATCCTCGGTGTCTTATTTACGCGGAGATCCCGATGCCAATGTATAGTTTTCTGCCTCACTCAGAACTGTGCTAATATGTAAAACAGGGAAAAACCAGCAATTTCGCTCACTGTGGCTTGCAGCGGCCATGTCTCACTTTTTTCTACAGCAGCTCAAAAAAGGCCCTTCATCAGTTTGCCGAGTTCCAACCTCATGTGCCATACAAGGCGCTCATGCTGGTCGGTGCCATCATAAGTCATGACATTAGCATAACCGCTAGAGTGCACTCATTTTTCAAAGGTTCACGGTTTGTTGGGTGGATTGAGAGATTATGGTGATGACCACCTCACGTTCGAGAACACAAATTGGTCAGATATATGCACCACACAGGAATGGCTCAACCTGTCACTCACTCAACTTCTTGAGCACGAATACCATGGCCCCAAGCTGAATGCGATGCTTGAAGACTAGGCTCAAACAGGGATGTACATGCAGACGACCTTTTTTTTTATCCGCTCGTGACTCCATTACCAGGTTGGGCTTTAAGACTCAAGTTCCGGAATCTAAGCAAGACGAGTTTGCGATGGTACTGGATTAGGTCACCACCCCACATTGTCACCATTAGTACCAATGTCTGATTGGATATTGTCTGTTTCAGGTTGCGGTAGTTGCTCTGGTTGCTGGTTGTTGCTGTGGTCATCGCTGGGGTCATCTGTGGTCTCTGGGTTGTTGCTGTGGTTGCTGGGTTGTTGCTGTGGTTGCTGGGTTGTTGCTGTGGTTGCTGGATCGTCGGCGTATCGCTGTGGTTGCTGTGGTTGCTGTGGTTGCTGTGGTTGCTGTGGTTGCTGTGGTTGCTGTGGTTGCTGTGGTTGCTGTGGTTGCTGTGGTCACTAAATTGTTGATGTGTCGCTGTGGTCACTGCAGTTGCTGTGCCCACCATATTTCTTGTATCCCGCAGTTATTCACGTTTCAATGATATTGTGTTTTGACTCTAGATCATGGGTTTGAATTGCATGTTGCCAACAGTTAGCTGGACAGTGGGTGGTGTTCAGTGAGTTACTGTACAGTGCTGCACAGTGCCATGCCAACCTGACAATTGTACAGTATAACTCATCCTGGCAATCTGTACAGCGCTGTACAGCGCCCGTCAGCATGCGGCAACTGTATAGCACTGTATCGGAGAGCCTAACAGCACAGTGCCATGTTAGCGTCGCTTACTGGACAGTGCTTATGGCCCATGGCAACTGGCCAGTAATAGCTGACGGCTGTACAGACACTGCACAGGCACACACGTCCTGTACAGCACTGCACCAGTGCTGTACAAAACGGGACATGTTTGTGACCACTGTGACAGCTGTACCTGGCTGTACAGTGCTGGCCAGCAATGAAGGGTTTTGCTGATGCTTGTTATCTACAATGTACACTGTTATTCACTGGTATCGTGATTCGTGACTCACGCGGCATCGGGCAAATGCTTAGCCCCTCGATCACTTTTTTACATTGCCGACTCAATGTGACATCTCCCACTTTGAGCTCGAAGACGTTGGTTGGCTTGTACTGCAGGACATGGAACTAGTACTCGAGGTAGGTCCTGAGAGTCTTCATATTTGGCAACTAACATACTGACATACCACTATCTTAGATTCCTCACCGTGCACAGTCCTCAGTCTCATCAGAGACTCTACCAATGCTCAGTGCAGTGGTCCCGATCTTTGAACACTTCATCAAGCAGTGGAAGCAATTGTCTGAGATTGTCCTGCATTGTGTGCCATTCATTCACTCTGGCCTCCAATGTGCCAATAAGTACGACGATCATTTGGGGCACACAAACACTTACATTATTGCTATGCGTAAGACTAGTGTATTATTCAAACAATAGTTACTGATCATCGCAACCCAGTGGTCAACCCAAATATACGTCTTTCCCACATCACGACACAGTGGGACTCTGAATGGCAAACAAGGGCATGGGCAGTAATTATGCAGACTGTAAGTACATTGCTGATATTCATTGTGATCTCTGTAGTTCACAATTCTTTAGATACAAGAGTACCGTACCTAGTGTTTCAAAGTCCAGTCCAGGACTGGTGAAAAGACTGGCAACTGGACTGGACTGGACTGGTCATGCAACTGGACTGCAGTTACAGTTGCCTACCTTTGAGCATCAGACCAGTTGCAGTTGTCTGGCTTATGGAAATTCAAAAGACCGGTCCAAAACCGGTTGCAACCGGTGTACAGCCACATTTACTAATTAGTACTATCACCCCTAATTTATTCAGAATTTCTAGCAATTTATTTCAATTTTATTCACTCATATAGATTTGATGACATTTATATGGGTCTAATAATGACATGTCAGTTTGAAATAGGTGTA
>JBBPJQ010001028.1:0-13864 GCA_038088795.1 Boletus rex-veris
GAGCGTGTGTGTGAGTGGGTCGAGGACCATCGAGTGTCCAAAGCGGGGTAAGGGGGGTGATTGGGGTGTTGGCGAGGACGGGGATTGGACGGGTCTGTAGAGTGGGATCGAGATCGACGTGAAGACGATTTGAAAGGCGAGCATGACGACTCACTGGAACAATTTCCATTCGCTCGTCCGAACGCTATAACTATACAACCCCGAGAATTTCGGAGAGTCCCAATCACCATCAACCACCCGTCCCCCAGAGACGTACAATACCTGCGCATCGCAGTCCATCACCATCTGATGGTCGAATATCAGCGGTGGACCCCCTGAACTCTACGCATTGGTGGTCGTGAGCGCTGACTGTCGTCGCCACGCGCAAGATTCACTCACCGCCGTATCAAACGACAACAGATCCCACTTTCTCGCATCCAACCCCCTCGTGTGATATCTATAAAACTCGGAACAATACGCCGTCGGCCTCGACCCGACCCGCTCCCCAGCGCATCTCAACGCCTCCTTATCTTCCAGTCTTGGGCATCACGTCACCATCGCCTAACCTCCCCAAGAGATAGATAGAACCGGACTTGGTATCAAAGACCATTTTGTGACAACTCCGTGCGATCGGTCCGTTCATTGGCGGTGTTGTGACTGATGACACGCCATCGTTCGGTCTGGATATCGTACACCCAAAAACGTCGAGAGATTTGTATCCGTCCCAGCCGCCAAACAAGTAAATATGGCCATTGTCTGAATCGATACACATGGCGTGTCCACCGCACTCGGTGGGAGCATCCCCGTCGGCATCGACGCCGTGCAAACGCCGCCACTGGGCGTGTGGCTGGCAGGATTGGAGATAAGATTGGAAGAGACCGGCAGAAGAGGCTTGGGTGAGGAGTGTCTCGGCCTCATCCCAATTTCCTTGGAGAACGAGGGTGGCGTGCAGTGATGTCATGATGGGATGTTCGAATTGGATTTGGGAACGGGCGAGGATGGATTGGTAGGGCGTCAGGAGGCGTCGTTCGCGTAGATGCTTGAGCATTTTGCTGAAGGACGACTGTTTCGCGATGCTGCACGTATCAGAGGTGTGATGATGAGACAGAGTCGCATGATAGTGTGGGACGCGAAACAGAAGGAGCGGATACCCACCTCATCGTAACGTACTCGTATTCGCTCTACATACGAGGGCTCGGTGATGCCAGCAACAGAGACGTACCAAATGGAAATGTGAAAGCTCTGGCCATGCGCCCTGTACCCAGTTACATAACACGATGACGACAGAGACAACGCCACCACTTACGAGAGTGGTACGATTTTGACAAACCGAGTGGGAAACGGCACACCGTCCCTGTTGACATGTGGGATCGAAAAGGACTCGAATCACGTGACGGCCCTCTCGATCCGTGCACGCACAGCTGCACGGACACATGCGAGAAGGAATGAGTAGACGCCGTTCGTGCATGCGAGGAAGAGCAAGGACATACGTCCCCCATTCTTTTCTATATTAGATCGTCCCACTGATCGTGTATCTTGCAGTTTCTCCAGTCCCCATCTTTGGCGGGGGCAACTGCTTCTCCGCCCAAGATTACTGGGTCCACTGCCTCTCGCACAGGCCAAAGTGCGTTCGTCACGCCTGTGTCAAAACGCGGATGGCAGCTCACCACACCCGCAGCTCTCACTTCCTCAATGACCCCAACACGCTGCTCGTCGTCGTCTTCTCCAAAGGTCTCCCTTTCCCGGCTTCTCCTCTTTTCCATCCCATACATCAACCGTAAACATCCTCCCCCTTCTCCCCCCAGCTGACCCGGACGACACCACACAAGACATACAAATCGATGACGCCCACCTCCCTCACCCAAATGACAACAAAGACATGTATCGCTGGGCCATCCTATACGAAAACCAGAGGGGGTCCGTCATCCACTCAAACTTGAACTCCGGCGAATGTAAGGGTGTGACGCGATAGTGCCATAGGCGAGTCTGCTACTAAGCTTCATCACCGACACGATGATACCCGTAAGTCTTCCCATCGCTCCTTCACAAACCCATCTCACCATCGCCTAGATATGCCGTGTAACGCGCGCTGCGGTCTCAACCCACTGCACAACGAGAACGCTACCTCTCGTCCGATCACTCGCTCAAAACCCCCTTCCAAAGGACCACCCAGGGCCACCTCTCAGTCCACCGCTGCTAACCGCGCTATTGCTCCCACCGCCGCCTCCTGAGAAAAAGCCAACGAGAACGACGTGGACGCCGCGACACAGGGCAAGCACAAGCGTGACGCGCTCGCCCAAAGAACGCCAACAAGCCCAAGTCCGTACTACTTGCCCCAAAGGACGTAAAGGCTAAAGGCAACGGTCTCCCTTCTGAATTCGGTGGCGTCGTGATCAAATCAAGAGCCCCCCCGTCCACCGGCAATCGTCAACCCTTGTCCATCGTCGCAACTCGGCGGAGGCTACCGTACCCCACTCCAAGGTGCGCCCACCAGTGGACATCAAAGTGGACACCAAGCCACCTCCTGTCCACACCGATAATGCCATGGCCATCGATGCTGTCCCCTCCGTACCCCCACGAAAGCCAAGAGCACCTTTCGCTTTTCCGCTGTAACCTCATCCCATGTCATCAAACAAGAGGTTCAGCGAGCAGACCTTTCGAAGCGAACTGCGTCCCATCTGAACGTCAAAACCGACACTCGCGAGGAAGATGACAATCGTGTCTTCAAGAAACGGAGAACTTTGTCCAACGTGCCCGACGAGGCAAGGCTTTTCGAAGAGCAAGAGGATCACGCGGCCCAGGCGGCAGCCTCACTCGATGCTGGTATCGACAGTGAGCCAGAAGCTGATCTGAATGGTGATGGATGGGACGACCTTGACGCTGAAGGACGGTGATGACCCGTTGATGGTTAGCGAATACATAAACGAGATTTTCGACTACATGAAAAATGTCGAGGTATGTCTCAGCCACATAGACTGTCCACAGCCAATTGACCCATTTCCCTGTCACAGCTCGCTACGCTCCCTAATCCCGATTACATGTCGAGTCAAAAAGAACTCGCATGGTGGATGCGCTGCATTCTCCTCGGTTTTCAGGGGCGAGTGTATAAAAATGGGTGCGCTTCGCTTACAGCCGCTACGTCAATGTCGGGCTATTCTACCTCCGCCAGCTCTTCTTTGCCAACTTTGATCTCGTGGTGCACAACAGTTTGGACGTGAACACCGATTATACCAAGTTCTGGAACGATCTGAGGGAGAAGATCTCACTCGTACAGGGGAGTGAGTACAAGCCTGGGCAGGGTACGTTTGGGCATATCGTCGGTGGGTATGATGTGGGGTACTATGGGTGAGTGACTTTCCATGACGTGGCTCTCTCGCTTCACAACATGTGTACTAGGTACACCTACTCTCTGGTGTTTGCTGCGGACATGTACGCGACGGTGTTCAAAAAGGCATCGCTGAATCCTGTGCTGGGAAAGTTGTATCGGGACAAGATCTCGTTCGTGGGTGGGACCCGGGACGACATGGACTCGCTCAATGTGTGTCTATTGGTGTCCCCGTCAGCGTGCATCGCTGATCATGGATCGTCCTGATGCCTGGATCTTAGGACGGGAGCCGGATCCCAAGGCATTTATCAATGAGATTGAGCAGGATGGTGATGGCAATGCTGCGCGGGCGTCGAATCTGTGAAGGTAATCTGGTAGGGCGAGTACTGCAGCGTGTAGGGTAGTGCATCGCAATGTGAACTCGGACGTGGAATCGTGCTCTGAGGTGGGATGCAACATCGGATAAGTGTTGAGACAGTCCTCACTCATTGTCCCGCACTTTAGCTAAACGGTTGTCCGACTCGTGGTCCATTTGGAGAGCGTCGAACGAGGACGTTCATCTGAGCGACTCAACTACATGGAATAAAAAGAAAGTCGAGACATAGACGTCAACTTCTCTCCCTGCATAAGGACGGCGTGCATCATCCCTGCGCAACCGCATCGCCATCCGGAATGTCGGTCATTGACAGTCGGTCGACGTGACCCAGTTTGGGTTCCTGATGGGGTGAAACGAGGACTGGATGAACCGAATTTTACAAATGAGTGCATGCTCACGAGTCGTGTCTGAACCTGCACACCGTGCTGCGTCTCACGAAGAGGGAGATGTGAAGCAAACTCTGGGGATGAAAATGTCCGTGATTGATGTCGGCAAGCTTCTGTCGATCATGAATGCACGATGACGAAGTTTACCATTCTGATTCACCGGGAACGAAGGACTCCACGACGCCGCAGTTAACTAGACGTCTTGCTCCGAAATTGGAAAGTGACTTCACGCTTTGGCCTGAGGAAACTCACTCAACCCTCACCCCATTATGTAATGCCAGCAAGAAAGACACCCGTCCGCGTCAAGCCTCTCCAGAGCCTCCTTCCTGCTATCGCCTTTTGTTACAACTCGATAATCCTCCGTCTTGGGTTGCAGAACAACCCGGACCTGCTCACCTTGGTGCACCGCCCGACGCACCGCCAAACCCACAGCCTCCGAGTCATATCCAACATGAGCTCATGACTGACGAGGAGGAGCCTCCAACGAAACACGAGGGTCGTCTCCTCTCTGTCTCCCCAGCCCCAGTTGTCTCACCCGTCCCTCGTTCGGGCCCGAGTGCCTTATCGCTGTCCCCGCCTGTGTTCTGCGGTCATACTAGATCACCAGTCCTAGCTCGGTGAGCAGTCCACTCTTTGTCCAAGATTTGTTTTTCGATAGTGCTTTATGATCCACAACCATGTTGTCTACTTTGATCACCTCCACGTTGTCACCCTCTTTCTTTGCTGCAGCGCCCACCTCGAATTGCGCCATATTTGTACAAATCTCATCGCTACACGTGCCAGATACGCCGTCCTGTGTATTCTTTTCCCCCCTTCTGCCGTCTTGAGTTTCAAATTACTGAACCCAGCCTCCCTAGCCCCGCCCACGATGCTCGAGAACTTCTCGCGTACCGTTCGCAACTACGTTATGACTTCCATCCCTATCCCAACTGCTGCACCTTCTCCATCTCGAGTCTCAATGCCTGTTTCCTTTGGGAACTTCATGAGTCATTCACCCACTCACTCTTCGGAGCGAGAATCTTTGACTGGCACTCCTCCTTCCGAGAGGCGCCGGGTGCGCCGATCGTCGGGGTCAGCATTTCTCGAGATCAAGAGCCTCACTCTCCGGAAGTGCAGACGTCCACTCTTGGTTCAGAGGACGGGGAGGTCATTCGTACCAATCATCTTTTGACCGCGTACCCTACTGTCGCTGAAGGAGATACTGTTCTGTGGTCTCGCTGGGACAGCCTAGTTCAACTTAATTCGAACCTCTGTAAGGATCTTGTTTCCATTCTATCCTGGGAGACTGGTTATGAACGTGCGTTACAGGCGTGTTCTCTTCCTCGGCTACTCCTCTGGGTTCCAGATATGGGACTGCAATAAATAAATAATTTAGCCTCCGTCTCGGAGGTGTTGAACCTTTCTGCTCCTTCATGGGGCTATGTTAGCTTTGCTGCTGCGCTCCCACCACCCGATACAGACGACGCTCAACTTTCAAGGCTGCGGCCCCTGATTGGCGTAATGTGAGTTAGTTTAAATTATCTGTGTGCCCTCGTTCACGCGGATTACCCTATAGCTCCAGGATCCAAGGACAATCTATGATCCTTATTTATTCACTGCGCACCCACGAAGTAGTCAAGCGGCTATCATTCCACAATGTATCGTCCTTTGCTTCAAGTAAACTTTTTACTGTTATTGTTAGTCCCCCAAAAAATTCTTCTTTTCGGCAAATCACTCACCAAGTATATTCCAGAGTACAGCAAACCCACCTACTCTTCACATTCTTTCTTCGGCATCATTAACCATACTACATATTATTTCTTCATCTTCCATATTTGCTTACAGTCGTACACCAACACATAAACGAAATACTAACGACACTGTATCACTATCAACCATAGACACGCATGATTTGGACGACCCCTCGATTTCAGACGATCCCACACCCATCTACTCCCTGTCTCACCGTCTCCTTGCGTTCGCTGCCAAACCACCCCGTTCAGATTCACCACATGGTTCTGCTGCACTGGAGCCACGTACTCATATCCGAACTTCCTCTACCCAATTTGGCATCTCACAAGCCGACCTCGGAAGTGCCGCAATCAAAGTAGGAGGGACGGTTTTGAGCGGCATAAAATCGCTGGGAGGAATGGCCTACAATGCCGCGGCCGAGTACGCGAGATCGCGTCCCGGTATGTCGGCGGTGACGCCTGCATCAGAAGACCCGACGCGGCTGTCTCCTCTCCACACAGGGGGATCAGCGAGCTTCCGCAATGAGCGGAGTCAGCAATCTCTTCTTCTCGCGAAGCGCGCCTGCAGCGAGCAATGGGAACCACGATCAGGATCAGGCTCACGCTCACGAACATGCTCATCTCCGAGGTGCCACTACCACCGGGGACGCCACGCCCTCGAGTGACGACGATAGGCGTGACGCTCTGCTCGCCCATAATACGTCTGCTTCTGGTTCTTATGTCAGAATACTCGACCTAGGACCACTCCTGAACAGCCATACTTCGTCGCACCCACAGGCCATCACTGAATTCGTCGCCGCCAAGCATCAGCCAATTATACATCTCAGGTTCACGCATGACGGGAATACACTTCTCGTTGGGCCGAAGGACGGACAGGTCGTGCGTGTCTTCCAACTTCGACGACGTGCGAATGTGTTGAGAGGGGTGGGTGGTGGGGCGGAAGGCGGATATAGCATGGGATGTGGTGGGAATGGGGAGGAAGGCGAGAATGCTGGCGCTGGACTTGGGTCGATCCCCGTCGCAAATTGGGCACCGAGTCCTGAGGACGACGCACCGTGGCACGTGTACAGTCTTCGTCGTGTTCGTACGTCCGCCGTCATTCAAGATATGGAGGTCTCCCCGGACGGACGATGGGTGGCTATTGGAACTCTGAAGGGCACAGTATACATCTTTGCGGTCAATCCGTATGCTGGACAGCCCGATCTCAGGAGTCACATGGACACCAGGATATGGAAATGTCGACAAACCTGTAAATTCTTTCTCAATCGTTATCTTTTATGACGTTGAGACTGACGTATTTCGCGTTTGTCCAGCAGCCCCTTTCTGTGGAGTTGGCGCCAGTCGCGCGGTTACGTTCGACGCGTATAACAGGTGCCGACGGTTTTCGTTCCGATCTCTCGTTCACATTCGTTTCTGGTAGCGGGACGACATTGCCCACGACCCTCTTACCGCCACAGATGGCATCCTCGCCGAGCACGTCGTCTGGTCGCTCAGATCTTCCGCCAACCCATTCTTCGCATCGCCAGCACAATTTTAAGGACGTGCTCGTGTTCAATGCATCCGGTGGTGTTTTGGAGCAACGTGTTCGCGAATCCGGGATTCCGTTTCCATCGCCGATCACATCGCTCGCGACGAGCATTTCGTTACCAGGTGTTGGTGCTGCGGGATGGTTGAGCGCGTCGCAGCCGGTCCAGACGCGCTCGCCCATTAGGGACGCTTCGAAGAGATGGTCTGGTTTGACGCGGCAGATGCTTGAGGCGGCGACTGAGTTGGTGGGCAAGGACAGTACGGTGGCGACGTGGCAGTTGAAACGACGGCATGATTGGGGGAAAGTGAAGCGAGTGGTGCATCGAGTCGGGGATCAACCAAAGCTTCGACCGTCCAAGTTCGTTTTTTCTCTCTCGTCTCGTCCTGTATTGATATTGACGTGATTGTACAGCTCGCTAGCACATGCGGAATTGTCAACGTGCACGCGTTCACCGGGTCTCGTTCCGCGTTCAATCTATATTTCCCATCAATTCTTGTTCTACACCCTGGGCGAAGACTACCACGTACTCATCCGACGACACCGAGTAGCCATCTCTGGTGCCAAGATCGACGTACGGAAAGAAGTCGAGGCGAGTGCCTTTACCGGGTCCAGCGGGGCACATTTCGTCGAAGACCTCGCCTTCCAATCCGACCAAGTACATTCCCGACCCCACTCGCATTCGCACATGCACGCCCCTCGTCGTTTGACAAACCTTCACGAGCGCGATGAGCGCCGAGATGGCGTACGACCGCAGTGCAGGCGCGGGTCGCGCGACGATCCCGATGTTGCAATGGGGCGGCGCAGCAGTTGACGCGTGCGAGGACGGGAACGTCTTGGAGCAGCTCAGGCACACGCGCGGCGTTGTCTGGGATGAGCATGGGTGGGGGGTTCCGATCAGGGTGATGGAGGGCGTTGGGGGATGATTCAGAGGGAGATGCATCGGGTGAGCCTGCGACTGGGGAGAGCGAGGGACGGGTACCGCTCGAGTTTGACGAGGAAGATGAAGACTTTGGCAAGGGTGTCCCGGTCGTTGCTGGCGAAGGCGAGGGCATCAGCGAAGGGGACGGAGAGGACTTGTGGCGTGTGTGGAGCGAAGAGGATAGGTTGGCCGTGGACGAGGCGAAGAGGTTCGACGACGTGCTTGGAATCATGGAGGACCAGGTGCCTGCATCTGCGCCTGCCACCATGGGTATGGATGCAGGTGCAGTTGATCAATGGTAGATCTTGAGGTTCGGGACTCGGAACCAAGATTGTTCGTGCATTGACATTCAAAGTTTCAACCACCCTTGATCATGTCCAGGAGATGATGGGATAGAGGGTGTATTTGTTTTTCATGGAAATAATTGTTTGTGTGGGATAACCTACTATGTGAATAGAGATGGTGTTGTATGAGTTATATTGGGAAAATGAAGATATACTGTTTAGCAAGGTGTTTTGTTGTGGTCCTTTGGTGTTACTTGAGAACTTCTTCATTCAATGCACTTCAGAAGAATGAAGAGACTGGACAGAAAAAGGCATGCATATTTGTACATATAATACATTTGAGATGAAAAGAGAGAATTCAAGATCTTGTGGCCCACATTTTACTGGGATATGGCTAGAGATGGTGAGTAATGCAAGGGATAAAAGGTGCTGAAAGACATACTAAGCTTATGCTTGAGAACAAATGCAATGTAGTCCTCCTTGGTACAATCTTGAGATAAAGAAGAAAGTTGTGCTTGAAGAGCAGGATAGGAGCTAGTCAACCTGGAGTATGCTTCCTGCAAAGCAACATCCAGGGTAGCATCAGTGGACAAAAATAGCACAGTTGCACATTCCAGAAGCACAGCTGAGACTATAAATATATGAGTCAGAGTTAAAATGAATAATATGTTGTATATATACCAAGGAGAGTGTGATGTGCTGGATGACAATTATCCAGAATATCCAAACCATCCTGAACATTAAATATCAATAAAGATAAAGATAAATAATAATTGAAATTTGGAATACCTTGCCAAGAATGGAGTTGATTTGATCAATAGTATGTTTCTGTTGAAATGAACAAAATGAATAAAAGAAACAATCATCCCAAACATGACCTTTGCATGATTTTGCTTACCATCTAGAGCACACAGTGAATGGTGAGCCTTGGAATCCCAGCTATCACATGATATCACTCACATCCTGGAAAGCAGGAATGACACAGGAATCATCAGCCTTGGAATCCCAGCTATCACATGATATCACTCACATCCTGGAAAGCAGGAATGATACAGGAATCATCAGCCTTGGAATCCCAGCTATCACATGATATCACTCACCAACTGAAAAGCAGGAATGACACAGGAATCATCAGCCTTGGAATCCCAGCTGTCACATGATATCACTCACAAACTGGAAAGCAGGAATGACACAGGAATCATCAGCCTTGGAATCCCAGCTGTCACATGATATCACTCACCTCCTGGAAAGCAAGAATGACACAGGAATCATCAGCCTTGGAATCCCAGCTGTCACATGATATCACTCACCTTCTGGAAAGTAGGAATGACACAGGACTCATCAGCCTTGGAATCCCAGCTATCACATGATATCACTCACATTCTGGAAAGCAGGAATGACACAGGACTCATCAGCCTTGGAATCCCAGCTATCATATGATATCACTCACCTCCTGGAAAGCAGGAATGACACAGGACTCATCAGCCTTGGAATCCCAGCTATCACATGATATCACTCACCTCCTGGAAAGCAGGAATGACACAGGACTCATCAGCCTTGGAATCCCAGCTATCATATGATATCACTCACATCCTGGAAAGCAGGAATGACACAGGACTCATCAGCCTTGGAATCCCAGCTATCACATGATATCACTCACCAACTAGAAAGCAGGAATGACACAGGAATGATCAGCCTTGGAATCCCAGCTATCACATGATATCACTCACCAACTGGAAAGCAGGAATGACACAGGACTCATCAGCCTTGGAATCCCAGCTACCACATGATATCACTCACCAACTGGAAAGCAGGAATGACACAGGACTCATCAGCCTTGGAATCCCAGCTATCACATGATATCACTCACCAACTGGAAAGCAGGAATGACACAGGAATGATCAGCCTTGGAATCCCAGCTATCACATGATATCACTCACCTCCTGGAAAGCAAGAATGACACAGGAATCATCAGCCTTGGAATCCCAGCTGTCACATGATATCACTCACATCCTGGAAAGCAGAAATGACACAGAAATCATCAGCCTTGGAATCCCAGCTATCACATGATATCACTCACCAACTGGAAAGCAAAAATGACACAGGAATCATCAGCCTTGGAATCCCAGCTGTCACATGATATCACTCACCCCCTGGAAAGCAGAAATGACACAGGAATCATCAGCCTTGGAATCCCAGCTATCACATGATATCACTCACATCCTGGAAAGCAGAAATGACACAGGAATCATCAGCCTTGGAATCCCAGCTATCACATGATATCACTCACATCCTGGAAAGCAGGAATGACACAGGAATCATCAGCCTTGGAATCCCAGCTCTCACATGATACCACTCACCAACTGGAAAGCAGGAATGACACAGGAATGATCAGCCTTGGAATCCCAGCTATCATGTGATATCACTCACCTCCTGGAAAGCAGGAATGACACAGGACTCATCAGCCTTGGAATCTCAGCTATCATATGATATCACTCACATCCTGGAAAGCAGGAATGACACAGGAATCATCAGCCTTGGAATCCCAGCTATCACATGATATCACTCACATCCTGGAAAGCAGAAATGACACAGGACTCATCAGCCTTGGAATCCCAGCTATCACATGATATCACTCACATCCTGGAAAGCAGAAATGACACAGGACTCATCAGCCTTGGAATCCCAGCTATCACATGATATCACTCACCAACTGGAAAGCAGGAATGACACAGGAATGATCAGCCTTGGAATCCCAGCTATCACATGATATCACTCACCAACTGGAAAGCAGGAATGACACAGGAATCATCAGCCTTGGAATCCCAGCTGTCACATGATATCACTCACCCCCTGGAAAGCAAGAATGACACAGGAATCATCAGCCTTGGAATCCCAGCTATCACATGATATCACTCACCAACTGGAAAGCAGGAATGACACAGGAATCATCAGCCTTGGAATCCCAGCTGTCACATGATATCACTCACCAACTGGAAAGCAGGAATGACACAGGAATCATCAGCCTTGGAATCCCAGCTATCACATGATATCACTCACCTTCTGGAAAGCAGGAATGACACAGGAATCATCAGCCTCAAAATCCCAGCTATCACATGATATCACTCACCTTCTGGAAAGCAAGAATGCCCCAAGAATCATAAGCTCTGAAATCCCATCTATTGCATAATATCACTTACTTTCTGATTGGCCAAATATTTCAATGTTGGATGACAACAATTCCATCAGCCTTCAGTCTAATCATAACATTGGTTACCCACCAGAATCTAATATAGTCTGTCAACCATGGCTCATTGATGAAATCATTTCTACATACCCATAGATGTGGAAAGTACTTTGTACATGACTTGACTTTTGATAGCCCATCCCCATCAAGACTTGTCCTACACAAGATCAAATATTGATCTATGGTTGGTCATAGGCTTACCTCTCCATTGCCATTTTCACACTGATCTCAAGATTTCCTCTTTGAACAGCAAGCAACATCAGTGTTGCCACATTGGTGCTTAAAGCATTTGATGTTTCTGTAATCAAGGCATCACACCTTTCACCAACCTTGTGCATCTCTAAAATATACAGTAAATCAATCAAGTAAAACTAGCCATGATAGCCAAACTTACTTTCCAATCTAACATATCTTGGTGATTCATCCTTTACCACATCCCAGTACTGCTCCTGAAAGACCTTCTCTACTTCACCATCCACATCCTTTGCAGTGAGACTACCACCTCCAAATCTCATGGCTAATTTGATCTTGATATCACGCTTGAACTGATCATACTTGGTGAATACTGCAATAACAGGCACTTGCATTCCCTGTTGAGCTTGAACTATATATCACACAACACATTACACACCATTCTTGTCTGGACAGATAGCACCAAAAAATTTCATGTCGAGGATTGGCCTATCATTCTCCATTGGAATGCAGTACCTGAATGCCATATTGAGCTTGAATAGCTACTGATTGATATGACGAACCAGACTGCATGCAATCTATCCCTCAATCGACGTGCAGTTGCCTTCTTGTGAACAAAGTTCTGTACGATTTGCAGCTCGGCTTCATTTCCGGACTCGAATCCACATGAATCATGAAAGACATAACCATTGTGATTGGTGAACATGAGCTCGTCCTCAATGTCATGATCACCGCGCTAGTTGAGGGCTACTCATACAACTATTGTCATGTTCAGGGATCATTGACTGACCTCAGTGGTGGGATCAAACCGAATCTAACGAACGACGAGGTCAGAAACACTCGAAACCTGACCATTTGCACCGACCTCTTCACGACGACCCATGTGGTTGATCCTGTATATCTTCGGACTCTCCGTGGTTTCACAGACTCTCTGTAAGATGGTTGTTTTCCCTGCATTTGCCCTACCAACGACGAGGACTCGAAACCTGATATCAGGAACCCGAAAGCGCAGTGGCTTTTGGCTCATGGTTGCTGGTGGCGAGAGCTCGATCTTGACAGGCGAAGAAACGGATGGGCGAACGAGACCACGATCGCTATCGCAACGCTCGTTTCGTTCTCCGATTCGGATTATTCCAGGGGAAGCGTCGACCAGTAAGGATGCCAGGCCACCCTCGTGCCATCGGATCATCCTCGGTCGAATTCCGGTCACAGTTAATGATGGAAAGGCGTCGTTGAAGGTAATAGTGGGGCTCAGCTTGATGGAACGACTCAGGAGGAAATAGCTACTGCAGTATCTGTAATGACTCCAGTGCCTCGAATGCGACGCGGTCAGACTAACATTCTGCTTTATCGGATGCGGTGTGGTGTCGGCGGATTAGAACCGGCGCAACCGGTGCTATTTATATCCGTCGTCCGAGGAGAGAGAACGGCAAGAACGAAATGCTCGTAGTCGTGCTTGGCCGTCGATTCCCCGGTCATGCAAATGTCATCTTCCGGGCATACAATGAGCCTACTATTCCTGAATCGTAGCGGCGCGCTTGCGCCAAGTCCCCGACTTCCTGGGAAAACCGATGAACACAATAACACGACAATGTGATAGCACCAACTAGACAGTATGTACGGACAAGATATACCAAAAAATAGTACTCGTCTTTTCTTCTACTCTGCTCCATGCCCATTGTAAAAATCTCCCAGTCGTCATCAATCACCGTACCTTTTTTGACCAACCAACTCTTAGTTGTCTGCCTTACCCTTTCCTTTGTCGAGACAAGGACACCAATATGTTTGCCTGCGAATATGTAGGGAATGGTAAAAGAGGATCACCAATCGCCAATGGTGAGGGGCCGTGTTTCTTTGTACGCTTCTGCTGAGGAATTATGATTTCACGATCAGTATTA